>CAUYLG010073874.1:0-15719 GCA_963573385.1 Cacajao melanocephalus | reverse complement strand
ACAGTCCCCCAAGATCCCCAACTTCTGGTGTACATGTCCCAAATAATCCCCACCCCTCGAGTGTAAGCAGCACCTACAAATATGATGGGTTCATAACTTCTTTTTTCCTTCCTTCCTTCCTTCCTTCCTTCCTTCCTTCCTTCCTCTCTCTCTCTCTCTCTTTTCTTTCTTTTTTGAGACAGTCTCATTCTATCACCCAGGCTGGAGTGCAGTCTTACTGCAGCCTCAACCTTCTGGGCTCAGGTGATACTCTCATCTCAGCTTCCTGAGTTGCTAGGACTACAGCCACACACCACCTTGCTAATTTTTTTACAGAGGGGGTTTCACTGATTTCCCAGGCTGGACTCAAGCAAGCTGTCTCGATTTCTCAAAGTGCTGGGATTTACAGGCCTGAGCCACCACACCCAGCCCAAGAGATAGATTTTTACATCAGAGGATATCTTTAGAGCCTTCAGTAGCCCTGTGACTGTTCTCTCTCTTGTTTGTTCTGTTATCTTAAAAAAAAAAAAAAAAGAAAGAAAGAAAGAAAGAAAGAAGTAAGCACCATTCTCCTAAAAGCCCACTTTTCTTCGATCCAACAGGGACTTTCAATTTCTTTCCGCCGAAGAAATACTTTTTTATGGCCTTCACAGTTCGTTGAAGACTAAGGCCAGGTCTAACTTGATTTTGCATCCCTTGAAATTCTTCATAGCACAGTATGCAAAAAAGGGTTCTTCAGTCTATGCTTGTTGAATTTGAATTTGAGAACAGACCCATTCTTACCTGACAAAGAATCAAAAAGACCCTGAGCACTGATGTGACTAACACTTCATTTAGCATTCAGCAGTCATTTATTGAGTGTCTCCTACAGGCAGGTAGAGAAACTAAAGTGGCTAAGACACCTCACTCTGCCTTCAGCAAGTTCATAATCTGATAGTACTTCTTCTCTGAATCATCTAGATTTGGGTTCCAAGATCAGTTATGCCACCCAGGAATGAGTGACTTTTGGCAATCCCTTGCATCTTTAAGCCAGTTTCCTCATCTGTAAGTTGTGGATATAACTACCTACAACTATAGAACCTCAAGGAAGACAAGATAATTGTGCCAAAGACATGACACCTCTGGTGCATACAGCATATTATATATAAGGATGCCAGTTTGAAGAGTAGGAACAAAAGTCTCAGAGAAGACTGAATTGTAGACAGATACTAACACTAAATTGTTGTCTTGTGGCCAGACCCAAATACATTATATCATCAGCATTTTGTATGGTGCCTGGCCCAGAATAAATAAAATAATCATTGAATGGATGAATAAAATGAGGGAGAAATTATGCCAAAAGATAAGTCCACATACACTCCCCTCTTCAAATGGAAGAAGGTCTTTTACTGCTCACCACATACTCAGAAGTGGTGGCTGTTCTGTCCATCTCCAGTGGTCTGAAACTGCTCAGTGGTGCCTTTTCATAGTTCCTATGGTCTTTTCTCAACTTTTCTTTTTTTTTGAGACAGTCTTGCTCTGTCACCCAGGCTGCAGTGCAGTGGCACAATCTCGGCTCACTGCAACCTCCGCCTCCCAGGTTCAAGTGATTCTTCTGTCTCAACCGAGTAGCTGGGACTATGGGCACATGCCACCATGTCACCATGCCCAGCTTGTTAATGTTTATGATATTTCATGACTACAATATCAAAATTAGCTTGTAGAGTGTGGTGAAGTCTTTTATGGGTTTAGAAAAGAAAACCATTGTAGAAAAATGGTTTAATACAGTTGAAAATGGAGGCAGAATCATGAGACAGGAGCAAGATCTGGCTCAATCTAAAGCCTACCACTTCAGGCAGGGAAGGGTAGTGGTTTGTTGACAGACTTGCCAGGTTCAAATTTCTTTGCTGCTTGCTGGATGATAGCATCGGAAAAGTGAGCACTCCTATTGAGCCTCAGCTTAGGAAAAGACGATTTGCTAACAGTGCCAATACCTCATAGGGCTGTCAAGACGATCTACGGACACAGTCCTCATACAGGCTAAATAATCATTAAATGGTGATTGTTCATCATTATTCTGATTTCAAGGTGCTTGCTTGGTTCCTGGAAGTGTCCTTCTAATTCAGCTTAGCTTCCAAGGCTGGAAGAAAGCATGCTCACAAAAGACTAGGCAGAGCAGCCAGGTGTGGCGGCTCACTCCTGTAATCCCAGCATTTTATGAGGCAGAGGTGGCCTGATTGCTTGAGCTCAGGAGTTTGAGACCAGCTTGGGCAACATGGTGAAATGTTGTCTCTACAAAAAATGCAAAAACCAACCAGGCATGGTGGTACACGCTTGTGGTCCCAGCTACTCAGGAAGCTGAGGTGGGAGGATTGCTTGAGCCCGGGAGACGGAGGTTGCAGTGAACCGAAATTGCATCACTGCACTCCAGCCCGGGTGACAGAGTGAGATCCTGTCTCAAAAAAATAAAAATAAACAAAAGACTAGGCAGAGACCTAGTTTATAGACAGGGAATAAAAAACAATCTCCAAACATGAGGTCTTTCAACAAGGTGCTTTATTGGAGGACACAGTGTGAGATGAGCAGGTACAGGCAATGCTTTTCAGAGGTGATATTCAAGTCTGACAATACTTCTTGGTGTCCAGGTTCTTGTGTTCCTTGTTATATGGAACTTTTGAAAAGCAGATGGCAGCGTTGCGGTCGCAGTTGCAAATGAAGGCTTCGCACTCTTCGTTTTTGCCTGGAGAAGGACAAGAGGAGAGGACTGAGCCAAGGCGGACCCTGCTTTGTACAATCCAGGGGTAAGAAGAATTGATTGGAATAAGCTGACAGCCATTCCACTGATGTACATTTAGGGTTGACAGATTGGGCGAATAAAATACATCAGGAAGCCCAGTTAAATTTGACTTTCAGATAAACTATGAATACAATATTTGGGACATATACCAAAAAAATTATCCATTGTTTATCTGAAAGTCAAATTTATCTGGGCCTCGTGTGTGTGTGTGTGTGTGTGTGTGTGTGTGTGTGTGTGTTTGAGATGGAGTTTCATTCTTGTTGCCTAGGCTGGAGTGCAGTGGGGTGATCTCGGCTCACTGCAACTTCTGCCTTCTGGGTTCAAGCGATACTTCTGCCTCAGCCTCCTGAGTAGCTGGGATTACAGGTGCCTGCCACCACACCTGGCTAATATTTGTATTTTTAGTAGAGAGGGGGTTTCACCATGTTGGCCAGGCTGGTCTCGATCTCTAGACCTCAAGTGATCCGCCTGCTTCAGCCTCCCAAAGTGTGGGGATACAAGTGTGAACCACCACTCCTGGCCTAGTTTTTCTACTTTAAAGCGCGTATTTAAAAAATTATGGAACGTCCTTAAATGGAATATTACATAGGCATTTAGAAAAATTAGGTATGCCTGCACATGGAAACCTTCCCAAATAAAAAAATCTAGTGTATGCCAAAGAAAATCTGGAAGAATATGTATCTAACTGGTTGTCTTTGGGTGGTAAGATTATAGTTGCCTTCCGCTTTCCATAATAGATATGTACGTAAAGTTTGAAGTTGCATTCCTTTTGGCTTGTTTACTTTTGTAGCCAAAAGAAATAATAAGATTACATTTAAAATGCATTTAAACTTTATTATATATAATTTATGTATCTCTGCTTGCTGTCAACAATCTTATTAGTTTTGTTTCTCTCTGTTCCTTTATTTTATTTTATTTAGTTAATTTTTTGAGACAGAGTCTCACTCTGTCACCCAGGCTGGAGTGCAGTGGTGCAATCTCAGCTTACTGCACCCTCCACCTCCCAGGTACAAGCGATTCTCCTACCTCAGCCTCCTGAGTAGCTGGGACTACAGGTGTGCATCACATCGGCTAATTTTTGTATTTTTAGTAGAGATGGGGTTTCACCATACTTGCCAGGCTGGTCTCAAACTCCTGACTTCAAGTGACCTGCCCACCTTGGCCTCCCAAAGTATTGTGATTACAGGTGTGAGTCACTGTGCCTAGCTAAGGTTTTGTTTGTTTGTTTGTTTGTTTGCTTTTTTTGAGATCAAGTCTTGCTCTGTCGCCCAGGCTGGAGTGCAGTGCTGTGATCTCAGCTCACTGCAACCTCCGCCCCTAGATTCAAGCGATTCTCTTGCCTCAGCCTCCTGAGTAGCTGGGACTACAGGCACATGCTACTACACCTGGCTAATTTTTTGTATTTTTAGTAGAGATGGGTTTCATCGTGTTAGCCAGAATGGTCTTGATCTCCTGACCTCGTGATCCGCCCACCTTAGCCTTCCAAAGTGTTGGGATTACAGGTTTGAGCCACTACGTCTGACCTGATTTATTTTTAATTAATACGAACAAACATCCTCTAATGCAGATTTCTTGTCCTAGTTGCAAACATTAAAAAGAAATTGTTTGCATCTGTGTGTGTGTGTGTGTGTGTGTGTGTGTGTGTGTGTGTGTATTACCCTGGGGAGAGGGTTCATAGTTTTCATCAGATTTGTAAATTTGGCCTTCTAAAGTGGAGCAGGAGCATGTGTAAGCAAATTATTCAGTGATTAAAATAGTAGCAAATAAAAACAGTAACAATAAAGGTTTGAGGCAATATGTAAAAGTCATGACAAGATGGTAAGTGAGAAAAGGCAGAATGCAAGATTGTATTTATTCTACAAAGCTATCAAGATTGTTTTTAAAAAAGAAAAGGATGCTGACTGAGTGGCAAGAAAATAAAAAAAAAATTAAAAAAATAAAAAAGAAAAGGAAAGTTTATATCTAAGCTATGCATTTATCAAATATTTATTGAGCACCTACTATTTGCCAGGCACTACTCTAGATCTGGGGATATAGCAATGAAGAAAACAGACAGTAATCAGCCAGGTGTGGTGGTTCATGCCTGTAATTACAGCTACTCAGGAGACTGATGCAGGAGAATTGCCTGAACCTGGGAGGCGGAGGTTTCAGTGAGCTGAGATTACACCACTGCACTCCAGCCTCAGTGATGGATCGAGACTCTGTCTCAAAAAAGAAAGGAAGAAAACAGACAGTAATCCCTGTTCTGTGGATCTTACAGTCTACTGGAAAGATGGAAAATAAATAAATAAGTAGCCAGGCATGGTGGCTTACTCCTGTAATCCCAGCACTTTGGGAGGCCAAGGTAGGAGGATTGCTTGAAGCCAGGAGTTCAAGACCAGCCTGGCCAATGTAGTGAGACACAGTGTCTACAAAACAAATTTAAAATTAGCCAGGCATGGTGGTGCAGGCCTGTAGTCCCAGCTACTTGGGAGGCTGAGACCAGGGGATCCCTTGAGCTCAGGAGGTTCAGGCTGCAGTGGGCTATGGTTGCACCACTGTTCTCCTGCTGGGGTGACAGAGCAAGACCCTGTCTCTAAACAAAAACAAAACAAGGCCGGGTGTGGTGGCTCATGCCTGCAGTCCCAGCTACTCAGGAGGCTGAGGCAGGAGAAACATCTGAACCCAGGAGGCCAGGGTTGCCATGAGCCAAGATCGCGCCACTGCACTCCAGCCTGGGTGACAGAGTGAGACTCCATCTCAGAAAAAACCAACACAACAACGACAACAAAAAAACCCATCACCACTTACAAGCTATGTGATCTTGGGCAAATAGCTCAGCCTCTGAACCTCAGTTTTCTTTTCTTTTCTTTCTTTTTTTTTGAGATAGAGTTTTGCTCTCATTGCCCAGGCTGGAGAGCAGTGGTGCGATCTTGGCTCACTGCAACCTCTGCCTCCTGGGTTCAGACATTTCTCCTGCCTCAGCCTCCCAAATAGCTTGGATTACAGGCATGCGCCACCATGCTCGGCTCATTTTGTAATTTTAGTAGAGACAGGGTTTCTCCAGGTTGATCAGGCTGGTCTTGAACTCCCGACCTCAGGTGATCTGCCTGCCTCGGCCTCCCAAAGTGCTGGGATTACAGGCGTGAGCCACCACACCCAGCCTGAGCCTCAGTTTTCTTATCTGGTAAGTGGGGATAATAATTGTACCTATCCCATAGTGGTGTGAGGATTAAAGGAGACATTGTCCAGCACTGAGAAAATTATCACTAAATGACAGCTATTAGTACTATTATTGCCCCCGGCCTACTGAGAACCTACTAGAATTCATAGGTCAAGGAAGGGGTAAACCTACTGCTGCAGGTGACCTCAGTGCCAGAGCACGAGTATGAGTAGGTGTTGGTGTACGGGTTGTCCAGGAGAAATTTACAGCTGTCCAGCTTCTTGGCCTGGTCATAGCAGTGGTCATGTGTCTGGCAGCACCTGGAAAGTGGGAGGCACAGCTGAGACAGGAGTAAGGGCAGAGCAATAGGTCAGCCCTCATCTGCTCTCTCTCAGGAAAGGTGGTGATGACTTCACCAAGATGCTCTGGGGAAATGGTTCTATGCCTTGAAAAAATATAAATCCTTTTTATCATATGTTTATTGGGGGCAATTTTTTTTTTTTTTGAGACAGAGTCTCCCACTATTGCCTAGGCTGGAGTGCAGTGGCAGGATCTCAGCTCACTGCAACCTCCGACTCCCGGGGCCGAGCGATTCTTCCGCCTCAGCCTCCGAGTAGCTGGGACCACAGGCGCGTGCCACCACGCCTGGCTAACTTTTTTGTATTTTTAGTAGAGACGGGGTTTCACCATGTTGGCCAGGATGGTCTCCATCTCTTGACCTCGTGATTCGCCCGCCTCGGCCTCCCAAAGTGCTGGGATTACAGGCGTGAGCCACCGTGCCCGGCCCCTGAAAGCGATTTTTAACATGGTTGCAAGAATACAGTAAAATCCTGTATTCGGAAGGTGCAGTGACACTTTAACCACTGCTAGAAAAATGACACGTGGATTGTCGCTGTGACATTTACTGTTGCCATATTCGGCCACTGGAGGGCAGCGTCGCCCAGTGTTTTGTACGTCGGGCATTGTTTCCGTCTCTAACGAGGAGCATTCGCTACAGGGTTCTCTTGGAACACGTTTCTTTATATGACAAGAGGTGAAAATATGTTATCCTTAGCAGATATGCAAGTCCCCTTTGTATGCCTTGTGAGATCCTTGGCGTGTGCCCTCCCTGCCCCCAGCAGCCACTCCAGTTTCCCTCCAGGTGGATCACTCACGTGTCCAATTCATCCACAGGGGTGCCTGAGCCCCCCAAGCCACAGTAGCAGCCGTAGTTGTTGTATTCCAACAAGGGGTCACTCCCCGGGATCGTGCACTTGATCATTTTGCGGAACTGCCACACGGCCCGAGGGCTGACGCCGCTCTCGGCGGTGGCCACTGCAAGAAGACAAGGCCAGAGTCCAAATCCATCTGCCAGCACCCCAGGGACACACTGCCTGCCTGTCCCTCAGGTCCCACACTGCCTCCCTGATCCCTGCCAGCTGCCTCCTCCGAAGACCGTTGGACTCAGGAACCTGGCAAAGTGAAAGTGGGCAGTTTGTTTATTTTTGAAACGGAGTCTCCCTCTGTTGCCCAGGCTGGAGCGCAGTGACATGATCTCAGCTCACTGCAACCTCCGCCCCCCGAGTTCAAGCAATTCTCCTGCCTCAGCCTCCCTGGTAGCTGGGACTACAGGCGCGTGTCACCACGCCCAGCTAATTTTTGTATTTTTAGTAGAGACGGGGTTTCACCAAGTTGACCAGGATGGTCTCTATCTCTTGACCTCCTGATCTACCCGCCTCGGCCTCTCAGAGTGCTGGGATTACAGTTGTGAGCCACCATGACTGGCTGAGGGTTTTTTTTTTTTAATGAAAACTTTATATATATAAAGTTTATATGTGTATATGTATATATACACACACACACACAAACATACATTCTTTTTTTTGGATCTCACTCTGTCGCCCAGGCTGGAGTGCAGTGGTATGATCATGGCTCACTGCAACCTCCCGGTGGGAGTTCAAGCCATCCTTCCACCTCCGCCTCCCAAGTAGCTGGGACTACAGGCACCAGCCACCACACCCCAGTAATTTTTTGTATTGTCTGTAGATACAGGATTTTCCCATATATTCTAGGCTGGTCTCTGGGTTCCTAGGCGCAAGAGATCTTTCCGCCTCAGACTCCCAAAGTGGGCTAGGATTACAGGCATGTGCCACCAAGCCAGGCCAGAGAGTTTTAAACTATCTGCATTGTTTATCCAGTTAATTTTTTTTTTTTTTGAGACAGAGTTTTGCTCTTATTGCCCAGGCTGGAGGGCAGTGGCGCGATCTCAGCTCACCACAACCTCCACCTTCCAGGTTCAAGTGACTCTCCTGCCTCAGCCTCTCTCAGCTGGGATTACAGGCGTGCACCACCACGCCTGGTTAATTTTGTGCTTTTAGTAGAGATGGGGTTTCTCCATGTTGGTCAGGCTGGTCTTGAACTCCCAACGCAGGTGATTCACCTGCCTCAGCCTTCCAAAGTGCTAGGATTACAGGCATGAACCACCGTGCCTGGCCTATCCAGTGACTATTTATTGAGCACTTACTATGTGCCAAGCTCTGTCCTAGGAGCTAGAGATACAGCAGTAGACAGATATAATAATAATAATAAATCTCTAACCTCATAGAGCTTACAACCTAGTGGGAGAAAAAAAAATAAATAATAAATGTGGTAAGTCAGGAAACTGGATAATGTGTTAGAAAGGGGAAAAATAGAGCTGGATGAGGCGAGTCTAAAAGGGAGGTTACCCAGCCTGGACAACGTGGTGAAACCCCATCTCTACCAAAAAAATACAAAAACATTAGCTGGGCGTGGTGGCACATGCCAGCTACTTGAGAGGCTGAGGCAAGAGAATCATTTGAACCCAGGAGGCAGAGGTTGTAGTGATCTGAGATCACGCCACTGTACTCTAGCCTGGGCGACAGAGGCCCTGTCTCAAAAATAAAATAAAGTAATAAAATAAAATATAAAATGGAGATTGGTCCAACTACTTAGTTGACTAAGGTGGGAGGATCGCTTGAGCCCATGAGTTGGAAGCTGCAATGAGCTATGATTCCGCCACTAAACTACAAGACCCTGTCTGGAAAAAAGAAAATACAGGCAGGCTTTCTTAGCTCAGGCAGTCTGAGTTCAGACTTGCAGGTTGAAAAGGTGCCAGCCTTGAGGGAACCCTAATAGAGGAGCTCTTAAGCCCCACTGGGAACCTCGAATTGAGACTTCGGGGCTGGCCAGCCCTGTCTGCTGTGGTCTGTGGCCCCCATTCTGGAGGAGTGAGATCTCAGCTCACTTGGGAGAGAGGCGGGCAGAGCCGGGGAGACTTGCCTACCTGCAAGCAGCACGGTCAGCACAAGGAGTTTCATCTTGCAGTCAAGGTGAGAAGAGAAGTGAGATGACCAGTCCTCCCCTGCTTATAATCAGTCTCCACCCCCTCGCCCTGAGATAAGGCTGGAGTGTTTGCTTTGCTCTTGGCTGAGTCTGGGGCTGGCCTTGAATCTGTCTGTCTCGGGAATGACCCTGACAATTTGTCAGCATGGGATCACTGGAAAAAAATGTGAACCAAAGGGATGGTTTCTGAATTTTCAGATCTTAGCATCTTGACCCTCATACCTACCACTTTGTACTAAGTCCAGCTTCATGGGCTGGTTGGGGGAAAGCAAAGCTGTCAGTTCAGTTGGACGCTGGGATAAGGGAGACAAGAAGGAAGTGCAGCCTGGGCAACATAGAGAGACCTCATCTCTAAAAAAAAACTGTTGGCTGGGCGCAGTGGCTCATGCCTGTAATCCCAATGCTTTGGGAGGCCAAGGTGGGTGAATCACGTGAGGTCAGGAGTTTGAGACCAGCCTGACATGTTGAAATCCAGTCTCTACTAAAAATACAAAAATCAGCTGGGCATGGCATGCTTGTAATCCCAGCTACTCGGGAGGCTGAGGCAGGAAATTGCTTGAACCCAGGAGACCTGAGCCACTGCACCGGGCCACAGATTTTATTTTTTCTCACCATGCCAATACCACTTCCCTCCGCAGAGTGGGTTTGTGACAAAAACGTGGGCTTTGGATTCCAAAGGCCTGCGTCTGACTTATAAAATAATAAAGGGCTTTAGAACGGTCATGTCAAATGTCTATATAATATTGTTTAGGTGAAATTCACGTATCATTAACCACATTTAAATAAACAATTCAGTGGCATTTAGTACTTTCACAATGTTGTGCAACCATCACCTCTATGGGGTTCCAGAACATTTTTATCACCCCAGAAGGAAATCCTGTACCCATTAGAAGTCATGCTCCCCACTTTGGAGGCCAAGGCGGGCAGATCACCTGAGGTCGGGAGTTCAAGACCAGCCTGACCAACATAGTGAAACCTCGTCTTAAAAAAAAAAAAGAAGTCATGCTCGCTCAGCCCTAGTAACTGCTAATCTGCTTCTATCTCTCTCTCTCTCTCTTTTTTTTTTTTGAAACAGAGTTTTGCTCTTGTTGCCCAGGCTAGAGTGCAATGGTGTGCTCTTGGCTCACTGCAACCTCTGCCTCCCAGGTTCAAGTAATTCTTCTGCCTCAGCCTCCTGTGTAGCTGGGATTACATGTGCCTGCCACCATGCCCAGCTAATTTTTGTATTTTTAGTAGAAATGAGGTTTCACCATGTTGGTCAGGCTGGTTTTGAACTCCTGACCTCAGGTGATCCACACGTCTTGGCCTCCCAAAGTGCTGGGATTACAGGTGTGAGCCACCTCGCCTGGTCTCTAATCTGCTTCTCTCTCTATAGATTTATAATTGGTTTACTTGGTGCTCTCCTTTTCCTACGTGGTCTCTACAACAACCCTGTCGGGTAAGGAGGGCCTGGTTATTTTAACTTATTTATCTGTTTTTTTTTGTTTGTTTTTTTTTTAATGAGACAAAGTCTCGCTCTGTCACCCAGGCTGATGTGCAATGACATGATCATAGCTCACTGCAGCCTCAACCTCCTGGGCCCAAGCAATCCTCCCACCTCAGCCTCCCGAGTAGTGGGGACTACAGACATGTGCCATCACACCTGGCTAATGTAAAAAAAAATTTTTGGAGACATGGTGTCTCCCTAGGTTGCCCAGGCTTGAACTGCCTCAAGTGATCCTCCCATCTAAGCCTCCCAAAGCATTGGGATCACAGGCATGAGCCACTGTGCCAGTAACCTTGAGAGTTTTGAGGAGTATTATTGGTCAGGTTTAACCCTCTATTGGAATTTGTATGTGTGTATGTGTGTGTGTTGGAGTCCAACTCTGTCGCCCAGGCTGGTGTGCAGTGGCACAATCTTGGCTGACTGCCACCTCTGTCTCCCAGGTTCAAGTGGTTCTCATGCCTCAGTCTCTGAGTAGCTAGGATTACAGGTGCCCACCACCATGCACAGCTAACTTTTATATTTTAAGTAGAGACAGGGTTTCACCATGTTGGCCAGGCTGACCTCAGGTGATCTGCCTGTCCTGGCCTCCCAAAGTGCTGAGATTACAGGTGTGAGCCACCAGGCCTGGCTCTCTACTGGAATTTGTCCTATGTTTTTCTCACAATTAGATTAGTGTTATGGGTTTGCGGGAGGAAGACCACAGAGGCAAAGTGCCGTTTCATCACATGGCTGCTTTATGTGTAATTATCTCTTTTCTGGGCTGGGCACGGTGGCTCACTGTAATCCCAGCACTTTGGGAGGCCGAGGCGGGCAGATCACCTTAGGTCAGAAGTTCGAGACCAGCCTGACCAACATGGTGAAACCCTGCCTCTACTAAAAATACAAAATTAGCTGGGTATGGTGGTGCATGCTTGTAATCCCAGCTACTCAGGAGGCTGAGGCAGGAGAATCACTTGAACCCGGGAGGCAGAGGTTGCAGTGAGCCGAGATCACACCACTGCGCTCCAGCCTGGGTGAAAGAATGAGACTTCATCTCAAAATAAAAATAAAAATAAAAATGAAATATCATAAAAAATTCAGTTTGGAGTCTCATAGACACATGTGGAGAGTGGCTGCCTTGGCAGCCACAGAATGTTTCCATTATCACAGAAGGTTGTGTTGGACAGGGAGGCTGTAGACTGTCACAGAGCCTGTCTCAGGGCTGCCCCTTGGGTCGTGGGGCTATGAGGACTACTGGAGGGGGACCCAGGTAGCTCAAAATCTCACATCAGCTTGACTGAATGGTTCTGCCTCTGCAGCCCCAGAATGAGTGAAGGCTGCCTGAGCAAAGGGAAGCCTTGGCCAGCAAAATGTTCAGTCCCTCTTATGTGGGTTCCTTGGGGTCATAACAAGACAGAGGACCAGGCATTGCTCCTAGATTTAGGCCTAAAGGATGCTAAGTGGGTGATTGGGGTGGCCCAAAGGAGGTGCAGTATCTGTGGTTGTGTAAAGTCCTTTGGGGCAAGTAAAGTTATTAATTACCCATTTTTCCAGGCTGGAGTGCAGTGACGCAATCTCGGCTCACTGCAACCTCCACCTCCTGGGTTCAAGTGATTCTCCTGCCTCAGCCTCCTGGGTAGCTGGGATCACAGGCATGCACCACCATGCCTGGCTAATTTTTGTATTTTTATTAGAGACGGGGTTTTGCCGTGTTGGCCAGGCTGGTCTCAAACTCCTGGCCTCAAGTGATCCACCCACCTTAGTCTCCCAAAGTGCTGGGAATACAGGCGTGAGCCACTGCACCTGGCTATGAATTACTATTAACTAAGCGCTAACTCCATCCCAGGTCCCATATGCTAAGAACCTGGTACAAAGTTTGATATAGGTCCAGTTACAAACTCCATTTTACGGAGAAGACAGCTGAGGCTGAGAGAGGTTAAGTGACTGTCCCAGAGTCACACAGCAGGACTAAGATATGAGTTGGCTCTGGTTCTCATGCTACCATCTCAGGCCAGGGAGTACTGAAACTCCCTTGAGTATAGGAAGAGATTCAGTCCAACCTATGACTTCCATCCTTCCCTAGGCAATGAAAGCCTTCCAAACGACAATCTGGGAAAATTATCACGTGGTGGAGTTTAGGCAAAGCACGTGCTAGGGAGGGGGTCAGGCAGTTGCCACAACCCTCTCCCCCTGGAAAGAGACATGCTAACTGTGACAGCCCAGACCTCTGCAGCCCCTGCCACAGAGGTGACAGCAAAAGGGACCTGGAAGGGCACTGGGTAGCTCCCTAAACCTCTATGCTCTTTGTACCTTGACCTTTTACAACCCCAGATCCCTGCACAGGTGTGCGAAGCACAGCCTTTCCCAGCCTGGGAAAAACACACTCTTTAATGGAAAGAACAGCTAAGGATAGCTTCTTGACTCCTTCAGGTGACAGCATACCCACACTTTAGCAAGGTCATGTCTACTTGACTTCTGAAAGCTAAGGCTCCTGTTTCGGGGAATTGTTTAACAGCAGCAACCAGCTACAGTTTGCTGAGTGTTTCTATATGCTTGGCACTGTGCAAGCACTGTGCTTTACATACATTGTCTTTCAGCCTAACACTCTTCTGATATAGTTATTCTTGCTGTGATGGTTGTCATCATCTTCCCCGTCTTATAAATGATGAAGCACATTTGGAAAGTTTAAGTAACTTGCTCAAAGTCACATGGCTAGAAAGTGGTGGAGAAAAAATTTGAACCTATATCTACCTGCCTCTGATTACTGCTATCTCTAGTGATAACAACAGCAACAGCAGCAGTTAACATGCCGTGAAGCTGTGCTGGGAAGGATACTAAGAGCCTTACATAGGCTAGCCCACCATCAGGTGCCAATAAGCAAATTGAGGCAGTATACCAGTGTATCTAAACCTTTTTCCACTCCCAAAGCCACCATCCTCAGTATCCATATCTTCCTGACAGCCTCCTAACTGCTATAATGGCAATGTCAACCTCCCCGGCAATTCAGAGAAAGGATAGTGCAACCAGTGGTTCCCAAACTTGACTGAGCCCCGAACTCCCCTGGAAAACTTTAAGAGTGATACAGTCCTGGCATGGTGGCTCAGGCTTACAATCCCAGCTACTCGGGAAGCTGAGGCAGGAGAATTGATTAAGTTCAAAAATTCAAGGCCATATTGAGCTGTGATTGTGCGTCTGTACTCCAGCCTGGGGAACAGAGGGAGACCCTGTTTCAAAAAAAAAAAAAAAGTAATACAGATGATTGGAACATAAGATATGCAGGTTGGGTAGAAGGATCTAAAATCTAGGCCGGGCGTGGTGGTTCACGTCTATAATCCTAGCACTTTGGGAGGCTGAGGTGGGCAGATCACCTGAGTTCAGGAGTTTAAGACCAGCCTGACCAACATGGAGAAACTCTGTCTCTACTAAAAATACAAAATTGGCTGGGCATGGTGGTGCATGCCTGTAATCAGCTACTTGGGAAGCTAAGGCAGAAGAATCGCTTGAGCCTGGAAGGCGGAGGTTGCGATGAGCCAAGATCGCGCCATTGCACTCCAGCCTGGGCAAAAAGAGTGAAACTCTGTCTCAAAAAAAAAAAAAAAAAAAGGATCTGAAATTTGTGCTCTCTTTCTCTCTTTTTATTTTTTTAAGACAATGTCTGGCTCTGTTGCCCAAGCTGTAGTGCAGTGGCACGATCTTGGATCACTGCAACCTCTGCCTCCTGGGTTCAAGTAATCCTCCAGCCTCAGCCTTCCAAGTAGCTGGGATTATAGGCGTGCACCACCACACCTGGGTAATATTTTGTATTTTTAGTAGAGATGGGGTTTCACCATGTTGGCCAGGCTGGTCTTGAAAGCCTGACCTCAGGTAATCTGCCCACCTCAGCCTCCCAAAGTGCTGGGATTACAGGCATAAGCCACCATGCCTGGCTGCTCTTTTTTATTTAAAAAAAATTGTCTAGGTGATTCTGATAATTATGTAGTTTTAAACTATTTTTTTTTTGAAATGACTATTGGATTGGGTAGAGGTTCCTGGGTATTTTTATAGTATTATGCTTTAAAACTCATATATGCCATATATTTTTTCTCTTTCTCCTTTTTTCTTTAATTTAAATTTTTATTAATGAAAATACCAAATATACAAAAGTAGAGAGTATAGTATATTGAAACCCATGTAACTAACCCAGTTTCTTTCTTTCATTCTTTTTTTTTTTTTTTTTTTTTTTGAGACAGGGTTTGCCTCTGTCTCATATTTGAGACAACATATGTTTGCCTCTGGGGTACAGTGGTGTGATCACAGCTCACTGCAACCTCTGCCTTCTGAGCTCAAGTGATCCTCCTGCCTCAGCCTCCTGAGTAGCTAGAACTACAGGTGCACACCAGCATAATTTTTTATACTTTTCAGTAAAGCTGGGGTTTTGCTATGTTGCACAGGCTGCTCTCAAACTTCTGGGCTCAAGCAGTCCATCTGGCTCAGCCTTCCAAAGTGCTAGGATTATAGGAGTGAGCCACTGCACCCAAGCTCAGCTTCAGTTCTTATCACCATTTCCCATTGTTATTTCATCTACACTTCCACGGTATTAGTTTGTTCTCACACTGCTGTAAAGATACTACCTGAGGCCAGGCACAATGACTCATGCCTGTAATCCCAGCGCTTTGGGAGGCCAAGGCAGGTGGATCACTTGAGGTGAGGAGTTTGAGACCAGCCTGGCCAACATGGTAAAACACTGTCTCTACTAAAAATACAGAAATTAACTGGGTATGGTGGTGCATGATTGTAGTCCCAGCTACTTGGGAGGCTGAGGCAGGAGAATCACTTGAACCTGGGAGACAGAGGTTGCAGTGCGCTGAGGTTGCACCACTGTACTCCAGCCTTGGTGACAGAGTAAGACTCTGTCTCAAAAAAAAAAAAAAAAAAAAAAAAAAAAAAAAAAAAAGAGAAACCCGGAGACGGGGACGGCAAAAATATAAAAAAAGGGGGGTTTGAACCACAGTGCAACCGGGGGGGGGGGCCGCGGG
>CAUYLG010073869.1:0-30818 GCA_963573385.1 Cacajao melanocephalus | reverse complement strand
CTCTTGTTGCCCAGGCTGGAGTGCAATGGTGCAATCTTGGGTCACTGCAACCTCTGCCTGCCAGGCTTAAGCTATTCTCCTGCCTCAGCCTCCTGAGTAGATGGGACTACAGATGTGTGCCACTATACCCGGCTAATGTATTTTTTTAGAGACGGGGTTTCACCATGTTGTCCAGGCTGGTCTCAAACTCCTGACCTCAGGTGATCCACTTGCCTCGGCCTCCCAAAGTGTTGGGATTACAGATGTGAGCCACCACGCCCGGCCCCTGATTTTAAGCAATACCCAGCCTACTTGGATTTTGGGGTGAAGTCAGTGCTGAGTCTTCCAACTCTATCGGTGCTCCAGGGGTGGGAGAGACACTGTCCCTGGGTGCAGAGGCCCTGAAGACAGCAGCACCCTTTCCCCCGAAGGCCAGGCTCTGACCTTGAGAGTGGTGGGAACGGGTGACCCTTCTGGGAGGTTGAGCTCCAGGACTGCTGGGTGTTGGGGAACACTGATCTTGAAGACCAGTCATGTGGGGGAGGGGTGCGTGTGTGTACACTTGGTAGGCCAGCCACAGACTTCTCACTTCCATCTCTTTTTTTTTGGTGGGGGGATGGGATTTTGCTCTTGTTGCCCAGGCTGGAGTGCAATGGCGCGATCTTAGCTCACTGCAACCTCTGCCTCCTGGGTTCAAGCGATTCTCCTGCCTCAGCCTCCGGAGTAGCTGGGATTACAGATGCCCGCCATCATGCCCAGCTAATTTTTTGTATTTTTAGTAGAGACAGGGTTTCATCATGTTAGCCAGGCTGGTCCTGAACTCCTGACCTCAGGTGATCTGCCTGCCTTGGCCTCCCAAAGTGCTGGGATTACAGACGTGAACCACTGCATCTGGCCTGCCTCTCTTTTTTAAATTTTTGTTTGAGACAGAGTCTTGCTCTCTTATCCAGGCTGAGAGCAGTGGCGTGATCTTGGCTCACTGCAACCTCTGCCTCCTGGGTTCAAGCAATTCTCTTGCTTCAGACTCCCAAGTAGCTGGGACTACAGGTGTGCACAGCCACACCCAACTAATTTTGTATTTTTAGTAGAGACAGGGTTTTGCCATGTTGGCCAGGGTGGTCTCGAACTCCTGACTTCAACTAATCCTCCTGCCTCAGCCTCCCAAAGTGCTGGGATTACAGGCGTGAACCACCATGCCTGGCCTAACTTCCACCTCTTGAGGGCTCCCCCAGCCACTGCTCACATGGACCTTCCTCAGCACCTTCCCACTGAGGCCCCTGCTTGACCTTGGTCACCTTGCAGCTCAAGGGAGAAGGCAAAGGACAGTGAGGGCTGCTCAAAGGGAAGGCAGACCTAGGGCAGATCAGGAAAGGCCTCCCTGAGCCAGAAACCATTATACTAGGGCTGCAGGATGAGAATGAGCCCTGGAAGGAAGGCAGTTGTTTCCTGGGGAGGAGACACATCTGCAAAGGGAGATGTACAAGTCTGGCTGCAGGAGCCACCCAGTGACCCTAAGCAGGAGAGTGTCATGGCTGTCCCAGGGCACAGCCCCGTACCCTCAGCAGCTGAAAAAACATCAGCTGTGGACCAAGAGGGTGCTGAGAGGGTCCTGCCCTCTGGAAGGGGAAAAGCCACAGTTGCAGGCAGCATGTACATGTCTCCCAGAGTGGGTCCTACAAAGGCTAACAGCCCATGGCTTCCTGGAGGAGGTGGGATTCTGCTTGGGGCAAAAGGATGAATCAGATTCAGAAAGGGCAGGCGGGAGAGAAAGACCAGGCAGGGTGTGCAGAGGCCACCAGGAGGGCAAGGTGTGCCACTGACGGCCTCTGAACGAAGTTTTATGACCCCGACTTTTTTTTCATTTTTGAGATGGAGTCTCACTGTGTCATCCCAGGTTGGAGTGTGATGTTGTAGTCTTGGCTCACTGCACCCTTCGCCTCCTAGGTTCAAGCGATTCTCCCACCTCAGCCTCCCGAGTAGCTGGGGCTACAGGCACATGCCACCACACTTGGCTAATTTTTGTATTTTTAGTAGAGATGGGGTTTCACTGTTTTGGCCAGGCTGGTCTCGAACTCCTGACCTCGTGATCCACCTGCTTCGGCCTCCCAAAGTGCTGGGATTACAAGCGTGAGCCACTCACCCAGCCAATTTTTTGAAGAAATGTGGTCTTTCTAGGAGGCCAAGGCGGGAGGATCGAGTTCGAGACCAGCCTGGCCAAAATGGTGAAACCCTGTCTCTACTAAAATACACACACACACACACACACACACACACACACACACACGCCAGTGGGGTGGTGGCAGGTGCCTATAATCCCCAATACGCAGGAGGATAACTCAGGAGAATCACTTCAACTCGAGAGGCAGAGGTTGCAGTGAGCCGAGATTGCACCATTGCACTCCAGCCTGGGCAACAAGAGCGAAACTCCGTCTCAAAAAAAATAAAAATAAAAAAAAAGAAATGGGGTCTTACTGTCACCCATGCTGGTGTGCAGCCCCAAGTGGTCCTCCCACCTCAGCCTCCTGTGCAGCGGGGACTACAAGCTAAAGCCACCATGCCCAGCTAATTTTCCTTTTTCTTGAGACAGGGACTTGATGTATTGCCCAGGCTGATCTCAAACTCCTGGGCTCAAGCGATCTGCCCACCTCTGCTTCACTGAAGTGCTGGGATTACAGGCATGAGCCACCACATCCGGCGTTTATTATTAAATTTAATTAATTAATTGATTTTCTTTCCTTTTTTTCCCCCAAGCAACCCGACTCTGGGGTCCTTTACTCACCAAATATTTACTAAGAACCTACTATGAGTCAGGTACTCTGTGTCAGGCCCTCAGAATAAAGCAATGAGCAACAGAAGATCTCTGCCCTCCAGTAGTTGGCATTGTATGGGGACTCGGACAATTAACCAGAATAAGTAAATAAAATTAATTACCTGTCGGAGCCACAGAAGCAGTGAGAGGAGGGAGGAATGAGGTGTGCCTGAGGGGCGTGGCTGCCATATTAAAGAGGATCACGAGGCAGTAACATTTGCGGCAGTCCCCATGTGGAACGGGAAATAATGCAAATGAACATCAACAAATTCCTTTACATCCCCAGAAGTTTCTAACTTCAAGCGGGCTCCATACCTTTTGACCGATCTCGTCACTGGGGAAAGTGGGGATGGGCCTCTAATTCTCTTTCCCTCCTATTTTGGCGTTTACGGTACGCGTAACCTCGGGCGCCGAGGGACTCGGCGGGCGTGGGTCCCGCCCCATCCTGCTTGTGCGCGTGCGCGTGCGCTGGGATAAGAGCCAGGTCGGGACGGCGCGCGGCCGGCGCCGCTGCGGAGACAGCTAGACCTGCGGTTGGATGGCGCGGGGCGGGGTGGGGCGAACAGGGGGTCTGGGCCTGGCTCTGCGGCTGCTGCTCGGTCTGGGACTAGGCCTGGAGGCGGCCGCGACCCCGCTTTCCACCCAGACCTCCGCGCAGGCCGCAGGTGAGTATCCCCCAGCAGCGCTGGCTCCCCGCCCTCGCAAGGCTTAGCCTCCCCTCTGCGCTCCGACAACGCCTCGCCATTGGCTGCACCGCACGTCCGTCCCGGACACTCCCCCAGCACTTAGACTTGGACTTTATCGCTTGCGGGCAGCCGCGCGCCGGTGCTAGAAAGACCCCATACTGAGGGACTAGGGGTCCTTCCGCCCGGATGCCTCCACGTGCCCTTAATAGTGTTGCCCCGGCCTTGCGCACCACCCACACGTGCTCTGCTCTGTCGTGCCCCATTGTCACCTCCAAGCCGCCCTTTATGCCAGCGTGGTCAGAAAAACCGTTAGCAGGCTCAGATTTTCCGACAACTAATCTCGCAGGGCGGGTCACCTGGTGCCTCTCATACCTGTGTCTTCGCGCCCAAACCCTCGCGCCCAGGCCTTGTCTCCGTTCCGCTGCCTTCCCCACCCTCCCAGTCTTTCCTTTGTCCTCCATCCTCGAGGTCTCTCCCTCCATGCTACTCCTGGCCCTCGGAGAGACTGGGGTCACAAGTTCAGTATACCCCTGTGGGCATGTTCACCCTGGCCTAAGTGGTATTGGTGGCCAGTGGGGACAGGCTCCCTCTCTGAGGCCTCTAGAGTCCCCTGGGAGGGTTGGAGTAGCCTCCCTGTGCACACTGGCACTCCTGACTTGCAGCTCTGGGCTCAGGCTCACACGCTTTCCCAGCTCCTTTGTGCATTTCGCACTTTGTAGGTCCCTGGACTCACCCCAAAGTCCCTGACATTGTTCCTGTTTTTTTTTGTTTTTGTTTTTTGTTTTTTAAAGAAAGCAGGGTTCACATTAACCAAGTACAAAACTTTTTGTTGTTGTTGAGAGTCTCGCTCTGTCGCCCAGGCTGGAGTGCGGTGGCGCGTCTCACTACACCCTCGGGCTCACTACACCCTCCGCCTCCCGGGTTCAAGCGATTCTCCTCCCTCAGCCTCCCAAGTAGCTGAGACTACAGGTGCTGCCACCATGCCTGGCTAATTTTTGTATTTTTGGTAGAGATGGGGTTTCAGCATGTTGGCCAGGCTGGTCTCTAACTCCTGACCTCAAGTATTCCGCCCGCCTCTGCTTCCGAAAGTGCTGGATTACAGGACAAAACTCCTTATACAGAGTGTCCTTTCCACAGGATGTTGGGGTAGGGATTCCCAGCATACCCCTTTTACAGGTAAGGAAACTGAGGCCAGGAGGGAAAGTCACTGGTCACTCTAACTCCTGTCAGGTTTACCACCCTATGAGGCAGGGACTGCTGTGCTCTGCTGTCCACTTTGCAGAGGGACACACACTCCAGTGGGCCAGGAGTCAGAGGTGTCAGGGCTGTGAGAGTCTGGGCCTAGGTAGAGAGTCACTCCTGGAGGCTGCCAGACCCCCCGGGGTAGGGAAGGAAGCTGGTGCCGGGTTGTCCACAGCTCTTCCGGGCTCCACGCAGCTCAGGGACTGTGTGGCTGGAAGGTGCAGTTGGCCCTGAAGGCCAGGGAGGAGCTGGCTGTGGGGAGATGAGGGGTTGGAGGCTCATAGCTGGTGGGTAAAAGTGGAAGAGGTTAAAGGCCCTGGCAGAGTGAAGCCAAGCAAGGGTGGTGGATTTGCCACCTTCCCTGGCCATACCCAGGACAAGGCCCTAAAGGCCACTCCCTTCCTCTGTCCCTTGGCCCAGGTTCTAGGCCCCTCTGTGCCCCTCCAGTTCGGCAAACAGCTGAGCTTTCCTGCTCAGAATCTAGGACAGCTCAGATCTCTAAACCCAGCTTGGACCCTTTTGTGACCTGTGTTCACTTATGATCAGGCACCGCCCTGGGTTTAGGCAGCCAGGTCACAGCCCTGACCTCCATAGGATGTCTAGTCTGGGTGGATAGGCATGACTAGGGTAAGGACAGTTGTTAGATGTGGGAGGCAGTGCTTCCTAGGTCTCCGAGGGGGACATGAGACCCCTCCCAGGAAATCAGCTGAGATCTGAAAATAGAGGGGGAAACACGGGGTGTAGAGAGGAGAGAGGGAAGGGCAGGTCTCTGGTGTCCTAATGGACCTTGAGACCTGAGGCTCTGGTGAGGAGCTGACACATTTAGCATGGGGAAAGTGATCAGGTCTGGGAGGAATTCAGGAGGCAAGGCAACAGGACTTGGTGACTAAGCAGGTTCTCTGCCCAGTGCCTCAATTTCCCTTCTGCTATGCAGAGGAGATAGACCCTCCCTGCTAACCTGAGCCCATGAGCCTGACGCAAGGCATGTGGAGAAATGGCCCCACCCCCAGTCTCTTTAACCGTGGAGTTTGGAGGTCTCCCGGGTAGATCATCTCGATGTGAGGAGCCTGGTGAAGACTCTGGGATCATCAAGACCTGGATTTGAGCCCCAACTCTCGCTCTGTCACCCAGGCTGGAATGCAGTGGTATTATTTCGGCTCACTGTAACCTCTGTCTACCAGGTTCAAGTGATTCTCGTGCTTCAGCCTCCTGAGTAGCTGGCATTACAGGCAAACCCCGTCTCTATTAAAAATACAAAAATTACCCACCACGCCTGGGTAATTTTTGCATTTTTAATAGAGACGAGGTTTCACCATATTGGCCATGCTGGTCTTAAACTCCTGGCCTCAAGTGATCCACCCACTTTGGCCTCCCAAAGTGCTGGGATTACAGGCATGAGCCACCGTGCCCGGGCTCTGCCACCAGGTCTGTATTCTCCTCTTAGTTCCTTTCTCTGTAGCCTGCAGAGTGCAGTAGCACCTGCCCAGTGGGGCTCTTGGTAAGGCTAGGAACCACTGCGCTGTCAACCCCCCTTGTACTAGGGGCTCAGTAACAAGCAGCTGCGAGTCTGGTTCTTGTATCCCAGGACTTTGCCTGTTGTCTGGGTCTGACCGGCAGACCCTGACCCAATTATGGATGAACAGATGCACTCAGACACAGATATTCAGTGAAAGAGTGGACCTAGGGGTCCGGGGCACTCACTGATACCGAGAAGGATTGGGTAAAGAGTTAGCAGCCATGCCCCATCAGCCAGTGAAGTTCACATTTATTTAGTACAGATTAAATGACAAAAGTATTGAGTAAATGCCGCTAGAGGGTAATTGACATTACGGGCCTCCCAAGTAGAGAGCAATCATGCACCCCCGGTTAATCAAAGGTTGGTCTTAAGACTACATGAGTAAACCAGCGATTTAGGGAAGGTCCTCTACATTCTTACGTATCTACGCCCTAAGCATTTTTTTTTTTGTAAAGACAGGATTTCACCATGTTGGTCAGTCTGGTCTTGAACTCCCGACCTCAGGTGATCCGCCCGCCTTGGCCTCCGAAGTGCTTGGATTACAGGCGTGAGCCACCACGCCTGGCCTCCCTAAGCTTTTAAGAGAATTCAGATGCCTTCAGCCAAACCCTTTACTGAAGCTATGCACCCCCCCGACCCCGCCTTCCAAGAAGGTTGTGACTATTTCCTATAACTATAATTTTTCCTCTAAGATCTTTCCCACCGCCCTGGCTGAACTCCCACAGCCTGTCCCCTGAGGATCACAGTAACTACTGTACTCTTTAGAGGGAGGGCCAGCCTCCAGCCCCCCAGGCTTCATTTGCATCCATCTCGCAGGCCCCAGCTCAGGCTCGTGCCCACCCACCAAGTTCCAGTGCCGCACCGGTGACTTATGCGTGCCTCTCTACTGGCGCTGCGACAGTGATGAGGACTGCCCTGATGCCAGTGATGAGGAGGAGTGCCGTGAGTGGCCACGCCCAGGGGCAGGGCTTACAGGGGGTGGGGCCTGTGGGTGGGATGTGAGGGGCCAAGGTGCACGGAGGTGGAGCTTGTGGGAAAGGCAGGGCCACAGGGGTAGGTGGGACTTGGGTCTATGGGTCATAAGAAGAAGCGGGGTCTGAGATAGACTTGGGCTGGGCACAGTGGCTCACACCTGTAATCCCAGCACTTTGGGAGGCTAGGGCGGGAGGATTGCTTGAATCCAGGAGTTTGAAACCAACCTGGACAACATAGTGAGACCCCCTCTCTACAGAAGATAAAAAATTACCCCAGCATGGTGATGTACACCTGTAGTCCTAGCTACTCGGGATGCTGAGGTAGGAGGATCACTTGAACCTGGGAGGCTGAGGCTGCAGTGAGTTAAGATTGCACTAGTGCACTTCAGCCTGGGCAAGAGAGTGAGACTCTGTATCAGGAATAAAAGAAAGAAAGAAAGAGAAAAAAGAAAAAGGAAGGAAAGAAAGAAAAAGAGAAAGAGGCCGGGCGTGGTGGCTCACACCTGTAATCCAAGCACTTTGGAGGCCAAGGCGGGCAGATCACATGAGGTGGGAGTTCAAGACCAGTCTGACCAACATGGTGAAACCCCATCTTAAAAAAAAAGAAAAAGAGAAAGAAGAAAAGGGCCAGGTGCGGTGGCTCACGCCTGTAATCCCAGCACTTTGGGAAGCCTAGGCTGGCAGATCACTTTAGGTCAGGAGTTCAACATAAGCCTGGCCAACATGGTGAAACCCTGTCTCTACTAAAAATGCAAAAATTAGCTGAGTGTGGTGGCGGGCCTCTGTAATCCCAGCTACTCGGGAGGCTGAGGCAGGAGAATTGCTTGACCCCAGGAGGTGGAGGTTGCAGTGAGCCAAGATTGCACCAGCCAAGATTGCACGGAGCAAGACTCTTCTCAAAAAAAGAGAAAAACAAATAGAATAAGGTGGGCTTGTAGGAAGGTAGAGCTAGTGGAGTCTTGGGGGAAGAGCTTGCAAGGAGGTCTGTCTTTAGAAGGTAGAATGAACAGTTGCAGGGGGCGGAGTCTTAGGAAGGGTACACTTTTTGGACTCAGCTGTTCTTAGAGGGTAGGGCTTGCAGGGGACTGGGTTGCAGGGAGTACCTGGGCCTTCTTGGGTGGGCATTTGGGACCTGATCCTGTGCCACAGCAATTGAGCCGTGTACCCAGAATGGGCAATGCCCACCGACCCCTGGCCTCCTCTGCTCCTGCACTGGCGTCAGTGACTGCTCCGGGGAAACCGACGAGAAACTGCGCAACTGCAGCCGCCCGACCTGCCCAGCAGGAGAGCTCCATTGCACGCTGAGCGATGAATGCATTCCACTCACATGGCTCTGCGACGGCCACCCAGACTGTTCCGACTCCAGTGACGAGCTCGGCTGTGGTGCGCGCACCTGTGGGGGTGGGGCGGACTGGTGGGTAGACGGGGCCACCCGCTGCCTGCTGGGGTGTGACCAGGCTAGGGGCGTGGACACATGGCTCTGCCAGTGGGGCTCTGCCTGTGGGGGCCTCAAGACATCATTAGGGGCCAGGCACGGTGGGTCACACCTGTAATCCCAGGACTTGGGGAGGCCGAGGCAGGCGGATTATTTGAGGTCAGGAGTTCGAGACCAGCCTGGCCAACATGGTGAAACCCCGTCTCTACTAAAAATACAAAAGTTAGCCAGGCATGGTGGCACACACCTGTAATCCCAGCTACTCGGGAGGCTGAGACAGGAGAATTGCTTAAACCCAGAAGGTGGAGGTTGCAGTGAGCCAATATTGTGCCATTGCACTCCAGCCTGGGTGACAGAGCCAGACTCCCTCTAAAAAAAAAAATCAGTAACACAATGACAGGCAGCAGTCAGCTTCATCCAGCCTGGGTTGGAAGATAAACCCCAAGGGCTCTCCTGGGCACCTGGCCCCCTCATGCCTTCAGTGCCCTCCCCTCAACAACTGAAATGCCTGGGCTTATTGCAGGAACCAGTGAGACCCTCCTGAAAGGGAATGCCACAACCATGGGGCCCCCTGTGACCTTTAAGAGTATCACCTCTCTCGGGAATGCAACGTCCTCTGGAAGACCAAGTGCCTATGGGGTTATTGCAGCTGCTGGTGAGATGGACTTACCCTCCCATGCAGGAGGCTTAGAGCTCCATGGGATTTGGGGGAGGTGGTTGGGGAGGGATGAGCTGCAGAACTCCCATCTCCATGTGGGCAGAGCTTGGTGGGTGTGGGGGCTCTTGCCTTCCTCTCTGCTTACTCCTCAGTCCATCTTTTCCCCACAGCGGTGCTTAGTACAAGCCTGGTGGCCGCCACCCTCCTCCTTTTGTTCTGGCTCCGAGCCCGTTGGCGCCTCTGCCCACTGGGGCTGCTGGTGAACGTGAAGGAGTCCCTGGTGCTGTCAGAACGGAAGACCTTTCTGATCTGAGGACAAGCACTGGCCACCACCATCACCCAGCCCTGGGTGCAGCCGGGCAGGAGGTGATCAGTGATGCGGACGGCCATATAGGCATGCCAGCCCTCAGAGACCAGGGCTGTTCTGGCCATGTGGAACCTCCAACCTCGAACCCGAGCTCCTGCAGAAGCGGCCCTGGAGATTCAGAGTCCGTGGACATTCCCTATGGAGACCTGGGGAGCTTGTATGGGGAACACGCCGCAGCCAGAACCGAGGGGTTGGCCCCAGGCAGCTCCCAGGGGGTGAAACGACCCCGTGCTTAAGACACTCCTGCTGCCCCATCAGAGGGTGGTGAATAAAGTTGCTTCACAACCTCTGCCTGCCTCTGGGTCTCTGTCTCCCTCAGCCTGGGCAGCCTGGGGTCTCTGCTGCAGCCCCACCTGCATGAGAGCCCAGGCCAGAGAAGGTGGGACATGGAGACCCAGCCCTGGGTGTAGCTACTGTGCCTCTTGCTTTTTGGGAGCAGGGGAGGCAGGGCTGGGGCAGGGAGTCTGCGTTAACTTCAGGCTTCTTGGGAGAAGAGCAGAGCTTGGGCAGTGCCTGCCTGTTCCCAGGTCGGGGGACCCTCATTCAGTATGGCTTCTTCCCCAGTGCAATGGAAGCCAGGAATCCTTGGACTCACCCTGTTTGAATTATTCATTATTATTTTGAGATGGAGTCTTGCTCTGTTGCCCAGGCTGTAGTGCAGTGGCACAATCTTGGCTTACTACAACCTCTGCCTCCCAGGTTCAAGCGATCCTGCCTCAGCCCCTCTACTAGCTGAACTTACAGGCATGCACTACCATGCCTGGCTAATTTTTGTATTTTTAGCAGAGACGGGGTTTCACCATGTTGGCCAGGCTGGTCTCAAACTCCTGACCTCAGATGATCTACCCGCCTTGGCCTCTCAAAGTGCTGGGATTACAGATGTGAACCACCATGGCCAGCCTGTTATTTTGTAGTATTTTTTTAGAGACAGAGTCTTGGCCAGGTGTAGTGGCTCACACCTGTAATCCCAGCACTTTGGGAGGCCAAGGTGGGCGTGTTGTGGAAATTGAAGCCGAGAAGAATAGAGAGACCAAGAGACACAAAAGGATCTCTTTACTGGAGCTCCGGCTGACGGCAGCCTCACTGCCCTTAATGGCTGCCAGCCCTGAACAAAGAGAACGAATTGCTTTTGTACAATTTGAGGCGGGAAAACAAGGCAGGAAACAAGTTTTGGACAAAGGCAGTTAATCAAGTTTTACAATCTTGAGCTTCGTGGCTATTTGACTCTATAACCTTGCAGCTGAGGTAGGAGGTGGAAAAGTTGAGGAGGACACCCAAGGAGACCAGGAAAACAGGAATTGCAGATGTATATGCAGGCAGCAGACCTCAAGATACGCTCTAGTGCTCTTATCTGCGTAGGGCGGGAGTTGTACTAGGTCTACTTTGTCTCTACTTTCTCTCAACACAGGTTTTATGACTAGCCCGGAATGTGGGCTGTGAGATAAGTTTGCAGCTGCAGTTAGTTAGGCTAAGCTGGGAGGGGTTACTTATTGTTGCCCAGGCTGGAGTGCAATGACGTGATCTTTGCTCACCGCAACCTCCGCCTCCTGAGTTCAAGTGATTCTCCTGCCGTAGCCTCCTGAGTAGCTGGGATTACAGGCATGTGCCACCATGCCTGGCTAATTTTGTATTTTTAGTAGGGATGGGGTTTCTCCATGTTGGTCAGATTGGTCTCGAACTCTCAACCTCAGGTGATCCACCCGCCTCAGCCTCCCAAAGTGCTAGGTGAGCCACTGCGCCCAGCCTTATTCTATTTTAATTCTGTCTTTGATTTTATTTTCCTCCTTATTCTCCCCTTAAAAGCTTTCTTTGAAAGGATTTTATTAGTAGAAAGCTTTTTTCCTTCTATTTATTTATTTTTATTTTCGGCAGGTGAGTTGTTACACACTCCTTAATGGATTCCAACTTCCATGGCCACTGTCCTGCTTCTTTTTTTTTTTTTTTGAGACTTACTTTACAGTTCACATGATGCCAGGATGGAGTGGTCAGCCTGTCATTGAAGTGTTACTGTTCGTTTGCTCAAGTGCAAAACTAGCTCACCAGTGTCCCTTCTCCTGTTGTCATCTGTTTTGGACATCCTGACTGCTGGAGTAGGCAAACTCCTTCGGCTCCTGTTGGGCTTTCTGTGACTGTGCGTGTGTTAGGTTGCCCCCCTCTCTGGGGGATCTTACCGTCATTGACTAACCAGCCATCTATCTGGTTATAGGGCATGCAGTATCATTGGAGGCTTTTGCTTAGTCTGGAAGACAAGACAGGAGCTGGGTTACACTTTAGCAACCTGCTTTATTCGGTGTTGTAACCTAATGGTTATACTTCGTGATTTGGCCTACAAGCTCTTTACCTGCGCATCTGTACTTCTTGTGATTCAGAAAGGGAACAAAAGGCCAGATGTTGTGGCTCATGCCTATAATTCCAGCACTTTAGGAGGCTGAGGCAGGTGGATCACCTGAGGTCAGGAGTTTGAGACCAGCCTGACCAACATGGTGAAACTCTGTCTCTACTAAAAAAAAAATACAAAATTAGCCAGGCGTGGTGGCACATGCCTGTCATCCCAGCTACTAGGGAGGCTGAGGCAGGAAAATCACTTGAACCCGGGAGGTGGAGGTTGCAGTGAGCCCAGATCACACCATTACCCTCCAGCCTGGGCAACAAGAGCCAGACTCTGTCTCAAAAAACAAACAAACAAAAAAGGGAACAAAAGAAGGCAAAGTATGAGGAAGGAAAATACATTTAGAGGAGTCCTACGTTAATACTATACTCATCTGTTTTTTCACCGTGTGGGTTCTCTTCCTCTGAGGACAAAGGCTGATACTTAGTTAAAGCCATCATTTGGGTGGTAGTGTGCCTGGCCACTACTGCCTCTGTGGTTGATCGTATACTTCTAAGTAAAAGAGGTAAGAGGCAAGGGAGTATTAGGCATCTGCCTAATATGAGAATTACACTCCCTATAAGAGTTCTGAAGCTGCCAAAAGACAAAAACCATTCACTGAAAAGAGAATCTGGAGACCACCTTTTCCACGTCTGGACCAGGACGTGGGCCAGTTTCTGGATTCTGGCAGTGATTTCCATTACTACTTGTCTATTGTCATCAATTTCAATTTCTTTTTTTTTTTTTGAGACAGAGTCTCGGTCTGTCACCCAGGCTGGAGTGCAATGGCGCAATCTCGGCTCACTGCAACCTCAGCCTCCTGGGTTCCAGTGATTCTCCCTGCCTCAGCCTCCCGAGTAGCTGGGATTTCAGGTACCTGCCACCATGCCCAGCTAATAATTTTTGTATTGTTAGTAGAGATGGAGTTTCATCATGTTATCCAGGCTGGTCTTGAACTCCTGACCTCACGTGATCTGCCTGCCTCAGCCTCCCAAAGTGCTGGGATTACAGGCGTGAGCCACCACACCCAGCCCGTTGTCATCAATTTCTAAACAGCAATTGGTTAGGTTAAATTTTCCACAAACCCCTCCTCCTGAGGCCAGGAGATAGTCTAGTGCTAGCCTATTCTGGTATATTGCATTTCTCATCTGTGTGGCTTATACGGCTGGCAAGTTTAAAGCTGTGGATGTTTCACTGGTTATCGTTTCTAGGACTGCCTGTAACCTAGTGATGTGGTTTCTCATATAGATGGGAGTGTGATATCCCCACATCCCATCTTGCACCCAAGTAGCTGGACCATAATAATTATTCTTTCTGGGGACCAGTCTGTGTCTTTCCAGTCTCTTATTTGTACCTCTTCTCTTCCCTCCCCTCCCCTCCCTTCCCCTCCCCATCCCCTCTCCTTCTCTTTCTTTCAATGGAGTTTTGCCTCTGTTGCCCAGGCTGGAGTGCAATGGCACAATCTCAGCTCACCGCAACCTCCACCTCCGGGGTTCAAGCAATTCTCTTGCCTCAGCCTCCCAAGTAGCTGGGATTACAGGCATGTGCCACCATGCCTGGCTAATTTTGTATTTTCAGTAGAGACGGGGTTTCTCTATGTTGGTCAGGCTGATCTTGAACTCCCAGCCACAGGTGATCCGCCCGCCTCGGCCTCCCAAAGTGCTGGGATTACAGGCGTGAGCCACTGCACCTGGCCTGTACATCTTTCTTTAAGTTCACCACTCACTTGTTTCTATCTTTGGATTCATCATAAATGGGGTATCCTGAAACTTTTTTAGGGAGAGCAAGAAAAATGATGGCTTAATAATTCCCAGCACACAAGTCTCTGTCCATTTTTCTGACAGCTGCCAATAAGCCCCTTGGCCACAAATCCAGTAAAGGCCTATGGGTGCCTGCCAAGCATTTGGTGCCTCTAGTTGATACCATGAGTAGTTTCAGGAAGGAAATCTAGAAAATGGGTTGAATCGAGGTGGTTTGGAACTGCTCTTACCTCGTTGGTTTTGTCTCTGCCATAGGATCTTTTCTATAGTTTCCTTGTAATATTTCTGTCCTAGACATGCTAGTTCACTTACTGGGTTGGTGTAGGTGGTTCCCCAACAGGCAATACAGTACCTTCCTGTGATGGAAGTGTTTAGGAGCCAGGTACTGGAGCCAGTAGATGACAACTCTGGAGAGTTTGAGGCAACAAGGGTTAAAGTGTAATTATCTTGGGGTAGCAATTCCTTCACCTCCCAAGGCCATTGGTCCACCATGTTAGTTCCTCCACATATGTAACATAACTCCTACGTTTCCTGCTGTATTTTCAGCTAACTGAGCAAACAGATTTTTTTTTTTTTTTGAGACAGAGTTTTGCTCTTGTTGCCCAGGCTGGAGTGCAATGGTGTGATCTCGGCTCACCGCAACCTCCGCCTCCTGGGTTCAAGTGATTCTCCTGCCTCGGCCTCCTGAGTAGCTGGGATTACAGGCATGTGCCACCATGCCTGTTTGTATTTTTAGTAGAGATGGGGTTTCTCCATGTTTGTCAGGCTGGTCTCGAACTCCCAACCTCAGGTGATTCACCCACCTCGGCCTCCCAAAGTGTGGGGTTACAGGCATGAGCAACTGTGCCCGGCCTGCAAACAGTTTCTTAGTAGTAGAGGGTGGCTCAGGAATTGCTTGGTTAAAATGCTCATTAAATGACTTGACGACCCAAAACCGCTGCTGTGGTTGATGAGCTCAGGACTTTTTGACAATATAGAAAAACACAGTGCCCTCTTCTGCCCAGGTTTTAAGATATACAAGACCTAACCTTCTTTTTCTCGGCATTTTCTTCACCTATCTTGGTAAAGTTACTGTATCCTACGGGTACTTCGATACCTGTGGTCCAAATAGGTGAATTTGGGTCTGAAACAGTGAAATTTATAAGACTGTGGGCTCTCTGAGATACGGTGCCTTCACCTGCTACTTCACAGTTATCAGAATCATACCAAGGTATGGCATCACTGATCCAAAGTGGGATTTGAGGAAACAGCCTGGTTTTTTTGAGGATTATAGGTTATGCAATTCCACCAGGTGCACACAATTATGATTTTTCTTTCTTTTTTTTTTCTTTTTGGGACAGGAGTTTCACTCTGGTTGCCCAGGCTGGAGTGCAATGGCGCATTCTCAGCTCACTGCAACCTCTGCCTCCTGGGTTAAAGCAAATCTTCTGCCTCAGTCTCCCAAGGAGCTGGGATTACAGGCATGTGCCACCACACCCAGCTAATTTTTTTTTTTTTTTTTTAGTAGAGACAGGGTTTCTCCATGTTGGTTGGTCAGGCCAGTCTCAGACTCCTGACCTCAGGTGATCCACCCACCTCGGCCTCCCAAAGTGCTGGGATTACAGTCATGAGCCACCGCACCTGGCCACAGTTACGATTTTTCTAAAGTTTTTGGGGTAGCAGGTTTGGGCTACAGCTATTTTCTTATTTTTAAGAAGTGTTTTGGTGGCCTGACAGGCATCTAAGTATAAGGATATGCTTCCTTGATGAGAAGGGGGTATCCAAGTTGAGTTGTAGAGGATTCCTTCCCTTGATCTTCATGGAGTTCAAACCAAGTTCTGGGCAAAAGTTTAGGATCATAGCATATATAAGGCTGATCATCACCAGGATCACCAATTGAATAGGTAGTTTAATTATATATGCAAGTTCCTAGGGAGGTTCCTATTCACTCATAATGGGTCTGGTATATAAAAATTTTGACTAGGCTGGGCACGGTGGCTCACGCCTGTAATCCCAGCATTTTGGGAGGCTTAGGCGGGTGGATCACCTGTGGTCAGGAGTTTGAGAACAGCCTGGCCAACAAGGTGAAACCCCATCTCTACTAAAAATACACAAATTAGCCGGGCATGGTGGTAGGCGCCTGTAGTCCCAGCTATTTGGGAGGCTGAGACAGGAGAATTGCTTGAACCAGGCAGTGGAGCTTGCAGTGAGCAGAGATCGTGCCATTGTACTCCAGTCCGGGCGATGGAGCAAGACTCTGTCTCAAAAAAAAAAAAGTTTTGACTTGTGCGTTCCCCATCCATGTAGTGTGGGTGCACATAGGTCATCCATCCAAAACTTCCCCCCTTTCTAAGTTTGCCATAAATGCTAACATGAGCAAAACAGAAAATAACATTTTTACACGTGATCTGCCCGCCTTGGCAAGGAATGTCCTTTGAGGAATAGCAATAGTGACAGCACAACAGCAGAGCAACACACATTACTAGAATAGGACCAAGCATTAAGATTTCAGTCCACATTGCTGGGTGCAGTGGCTCATGCCTGAAATCTCAGCACTTTGGGAGGCTCAGGTGGGTGAATCACCAGGTCAGGAGTTTGAAACCAGCCTGACTAACATGGTGAAACCCTGTCTCTACTAAAAATGCAAAAATTAGCCAGGTGTGGTGGCAGTCGCCTGTAATCCATTATTCAGGAGGCTGAAGCAGGAGAATTGCTTGAACCCGGGAGGTAGAGGTTGCAGTGAGTTGAGATCACGCCACTGTACTGTAGCCTGGGTGACAGAATGAGACTCCGTCTCAAAAAACAAAACAGATTTCAGTCCACATTTTACTTATCCGGTCAAGGCTGCTTTGTCTGTGCATTGACTAGTCAGCCTCCAGTAGTGTGACTAGAGCAGGGCTCGGCAAGTCCTCAGGGTTGGTGGTGTCGGGGCAGGACTGGGTTGGTCTTGGTCCTTATTGACGATGCGTCTTAAAGTCATCTTGGCAGGATGCTTAGGATCTGGTTGGCTGGTCCATCTGTCTTGGGCCACCGCAGGCTTTAGTCGGCTATGGTGGATCCAGGACACTACTTCAGCAACCTTCACAGCAGTAGGGGTAAACAGGATTACAATAAAGGGCCTATCCACATAGGTCGAATGTTAAAACGCACATGCTCTGAATGAAGAGACCCCCCCTCCCCAAACAGGCTTTGTGTGAGCAACACGGCTGTTTATTAACCCGGGTGCAGGCAGGCTGAGTCTGAAAAGGAAGTCAGTGAAGGGTGGAGGGATAGGAATTGGTTTTATAGGTTTGGGGTGGGCAGTGCAAAGTTACAGAAGTTACAGTTGGCGGTTTTTTGGCAAGCTGGGAGTGGGTTGTAGGGTGTGGAGTCACGAGATTGACCAAGGTCAGTTACAAAGTCCAATGGCCTTGTCACTTGAGGCCGAATAAGAAACAATAGAGAAATGTCTCAGGTTAGTTAGGTGCCACAGGGGTTCATCATCCTTCTGCTTTCCAGTTACTTCAGGTTTTCTAATTCCAGAAGGCCCTCCAGAGGTGTGCGTGCAGGTCACGGGGTTCACCATGCAGCCCACAGTGCGGTCAGACCTTACAGGTGTGGTCTGGTTCCATTACTTAACCCAGACAGAGTCCCCTGGTTTAAATGAGTGAATTGGATTTGTTAGATCGATAGGTATTCTTTCTTGCACCTAGCTTTGCACTTGGTTCACAGCTATACCTCATGCATGCATTGGTCTTTTTAATGTTAATTCTCCTCTCTCTTTGAGGTCACATTTTATCTGGGTATCAAGGGGAGGTGGTCTCTTGAACAGAATTTCATAAGGCCAATACCCACTTTGTTGGGTGTTCTGGTTGGGGTGCCTCTAACTCGGAGGAGGACCATGGGCCAAGCATGATCCCAACATCAATGGGTCTCTTGGCACAGTTTCTTTAATAGCTGTTTTAATGTCTGATTCATTCACTCTACCTTCTCTGAGCTCTGTGGAGGGTAGGCAGTGTGTAGTTTCCAATTAATTTTTAGGAGCCAAGAAAGACTCTGGACAATTTCAGCTATGAATGCTGGTCCATTGTCAGACCCGAGAGTTAGAGGCAACCCAAATCTAGGAATAATATCTTTTTGTAATTGTTGTTGTTGTTGAGATGGAGTCTCGCCCTGTCGCTGAAGTGCATTGGTGTGATCTTGGCTCACTGCAACCTCCACCTCTGGGGTTCAAGCGATTCTCCTGCCTCAGCCCCCCAAGTAGCTGGGACTACAGGTGTGCACCACCATGCTCAGCTAATTTTTGTATTTTTAGTAGAGATGGGGGTTTCACCATGCTGGCCAAGCTGGTCTCGAACTCCTGACCTCGTGATCTGCCTGCCTTGGCTTCCCAAAGTGCTGGGATTACAGGCGTGAGCCAATGCACCTGGCTGGAATAGTATCTTTTAACAATGCTCTGGTTACTTCCCTGGCTTTTTCCATGTGAGTGGGGAAAGCTTCTGCCCACCTAGAGTAGGTACAGACAGACACCAGCGTATACCAACAGCCTCTGACTCGGGGCATTTTGGTAAAGTCTACAAGCGAGTTTTCACATGGGGTTGCTCCTACTTCTTGAACTCCCGGGGGCTGGACTGGCCCTTGCGGTGGGTTGTTTTGTGCACAGATTAAGCATCTCTCACAGACCGAATGAGTTACAGCAGTGAGATGTGGCACATAAAAATGCCACTTGATGGAAGCCTCCCAAGCTGTTTTTCCCATGTGTGTCCCTTCATGAAATTGCTTTACAAACTTAGGAGCTATTATGTCAGGGATGGCTAGCCTCCAGTCCAAGAAGTGCAGCCAACCTCCTTTGATATAGTGTCCAGCCTCCTGAGCAAACAAGGCCTTTTCACTAGAGGAATAATTTGGTTCTTCCATAGGTAGAGGTTCTGGAAGGAGAGGCATTGCTACAACTTGGTTCTGTGGTGGGGGAGCTGTCATAGTGAGGGAAGAGACCCTTTTCCTGTCTTGAGATGCAAGTCTGCCAATGCCTCTGGCCGAATAAAGCCACTTCCTTCTTTAAATCTGGTGTCTGGGAGGTTTCCTCTGTGGCTTGTCCTGCTACGGTAGCAGCTCGCTTAGCTTTCCTATCTGCTTTTCTCTTTCCTCTGGATTCATAGGAAGCATCTGGCTGATGTCCCTTACAGTGCATGACAGCTGCCTTTTCTGGTGCCCACACAGCGTCCAAAAGCTGCAGAATGTCCTCCTTGTTCTTATTTCTTTCTCTCCTGATGTAAGGAGCCCTCTTTCCTTGTATATGGCTGCATGGACATGCAGTATAGCAAAGGCATATTTAGTGTCAGGATAGACGTTAGCTACTTTTCCTTTAGTCAGCAACAAGGCTTTGTTAAAGCAATCGGCTTGGCCTTTTGAGCCGATGTTCCTTCAGGTAAGAACTGTGCCTCTATTTCTCAGCCATCAGTGGGCCCAAATTCCTATGTTACTACAGCATACCCTGCTCGGCGGATTTCCTCTGAAATGAAACTGCTGCCCTCCGTGAAGTAGTCTACATCTGAACTGCTTAAAGGCTGGTGGGTAAATCTTCCTGGCTTGAAAATACCTCATCCACTACATCTATGAAGTAATGTTTCGGGGCTATTATGGGCTCTTTTTTTTTTTTGTTTTTTGAGATGGAGTCTCTCTCTCTCTTGCTCAGGCTGGAGTGCAGTGATATGATCTTGGCTCACTGCAACCTCTGCCTCTCAGGTTCAAGCGATTCTCCTGCCTCAGTCTCCTGAGTAGCTGGGTCTACAGGCGCATGCCACCACGCCCGGCTAATTTTTTTGTATTGTTTAGTAGAGATGGGGTTTCACCTGTTGGCCATGATGGTCTCAAACTCCTGACCTTGTGATCTGCCTGCCTTGGCCTCCCAAAGTGCTGGGATTACAGGCGTGAGCCACCGCGCCCAGCCTATGGGCCCCTTTATAGGTAACAGTGTGGCTGGATTTAAAGTATTTGCTGTTTCCACAACTGTGTTAGGGTTTTCGCATACGAGCCCTTGATACCTGGTCATTCTTGGGTTAGACAGCCAGCGCTGTCCTTTCTGGTTTAGCAGGGTAATTACTGTGTGCAGCACTTGGATAATAACTTTTGTCCCAAAGTTAATTTAACGGCTTCCTGGGCCAGCAGGGCTGTAGCTGCTATTGCTTTGAAGCAGTGGGGCCAGCCTAGTGCCACAGAGTCCAACTGTTCGGAAAGATATGCCACGGGCCGGTGCCATGACCCTGGCATTTGCGTTAAGACTCCCACAGCTGTTGCCTTTCTTTCATTCACATATAGGAAGAAAGGTTTAGTTAGGTCAGGAAGTCCTAAGGTTGGGGCTTGGATTAGAACTTTTTTAATTTCTTTTTTTTCTTTTTTTTGAGACTGAGTCTTGCTGTTGCCCAGGCTGGAGTACAGTGGTGCAATCTGGGCTCACTGCAACTCACACCTCCTGGATTCAAGCAATTCTCCTGCCTCAGCGTCCCGAGTAGCTGGGACTATAGGGGCCTGCCACCACACCTGGCTAATTTTTTTTTTTTTTGAGATGCAGTTTCACTCTGTCATCCAGGTTAGAGTGCAATGGCACCGTCTCAGTTCACTGCAACCTTCATTTCTCGGATTCAAGCAATTTTCCTGCCTCAGCCACCTGAATAGCTGGGATTACAGGCACCTGCCACCATGCCTGACTAATTTTTGTATTTTTAGTAGAGATGGGTTTTCACCAGGTTGGCCAGGCTGATCTCAAACTCTTGACCTTGTGATCCACCTGCCTCAGCCTCCCAATGTGCTGGGATTACGGCACCCGCCACCACGCCTGGCCAATTTTTTGTATTGTTAGTAGAGACAGAGTTTCACCGTGTTGGCCAGGCTAGTCTTGAACCCCTGACCTTGTAATCTGCCTACCTTGGCCTTCCAAAGTGCTAGGATTACAGGGGTGAGCCATCACACACCCGGCCAAGCTTTTTTTTTTTTTTTTTTTTTTGAGTGCAGTGGTGCAATCTCAGCTCACTGCAACCTCTGCCTCCTGGGTTCAAGCTCTGCTTGCGCCTCAGCCTCCCGAGTAGCTGGGACCACAGGCGCATGCCACCATGCCTGGCTAATTTTTGTATTTTTACTAGAGATGGGGTTTCACCATGTTGGCCAGGATGGTCTCCATCTCTTGACCTCGTGATCCGCCCACCTTGGCCTCCCAAAGTGCTGAGATTATAGGCGTGAGCCACCGTGCCTGGCTTAGCTTTTACAATTTCTTTGAAAGCCTTTGCTTGACTTGATTCCCACAAGAGGGGGCTCCTTTCCCTCCCCCACTTTTGTAGCTTCACATAGGGGTTTTGGTATGAGCGAGAAATTTGGAATCCAAACGTGACGGAAGCCTGCTGCCCCTAAAACTTCGACTTGGCGCTGAGTGGTTGGGGTAGGAAGCACACACACAGCACACACGCGGCGTGTTTTCATTGGCTGAGCTCTCATTTCCCCTGGCTTACTACAAAACCTAAACACCTAAGCCTTTGTAAACAAATCCCCACCTTTTTCTTTGAAACTTTGTATCCGGCTTCCCATAAAAGGTGGCGGAGATTCTCTGTGCCTTTTGTGATCCACCCACCTCGGCTTCCCAAAGTGCTGGGATTACAGGCATGAGCCACTGCGCCTCGCCAATTTTTTAGTATTTGTAGTAGAAATGGGGTTTCACCATGTTGGCCAGGCTAGTCTTGAACTCATGACCTCATGAGCTGCCCACCTTGGCCTCCCAAAGGTGGAGGTCATCTACGTACTGAAGAAGGACACAGTCATCATTAGGTGGAACAAGGGCACTGAGGTCTGAAGCTAGGGCTTCCTCAAAAATGCTGGGGGAATTAAAGAATTTTTGAACCCTTGAGGAAGTCTGGTCCGGGTGTACTAGCTCCCTCCCCAGTGGAAGGCAAAAATGGGCTGATTCGCAGGAGTTAGTCTAAGACAAAAGAAGGCATATTTTAGGTCTAAACATGTAAACCAGGTGCACTGGCAGGAATTTGTCCAAGCAAAGTGTATGGGTTAGGTACTACTGGGTGAATTGTGACCACAGCTTGGAGATCCTGTACAGGCCCGCTTTCACCAGATGGCTTGCACGTTCCAAGACAACTTACACTTTATAAGAATCCTGTGCTTATAAAGCCACTCTTGGCTGGGTGCAGTGGCTCACGCCTGTAATCCCAGCACTTTGGGAGGCTGAGATGGGAGGATGACCCGAGGTCAAGAGTTCGAGACCAGCCTGGCCAACATGGAGAAACCCCGTCTCTACTAAAAATACAAAAAAATTAACTGGGCATGGTGGCAGGTGCCTGTAATCCCAGCTACTGGGGAGGCTGAGGCAGGAGAATCTCTTGAACCTGGTAGGCAGAGTTTGCAGTGAGCCGAGATCACACCACTGGACTCCAGTCTGGGTGACAGTGTGAGAATCCGTTTAAAAAAAAAAAAAAAAAAAAGCCACTGTATATGTTCCTGGATGCCTATTATGGCACCTGCAAAAATTGGGTAAAGGTGAACCTGTACTGCTTGTACTGGGGAAGTGCCTGGGAATAACTCTACAAAGACTGGTGCCTGGTTCATTGCCAGCCTGGGTGGGTTGTCTTCCAGTTATTCTAATAACTACTCTCTCTACCTCACATGCTGGCATATGTACTGATTGAGCTCCTTCTTTTACCCATTGTGCTTGGCAATTGATTTTGTGCTTATCAGGGCAATCTTTTTTCCAAGTTCTTTTTTCTTGCAAATTGCACATCGGTTTCTTCCTAGTCTGAATTGGCCTCCTGCTTCACTCTCCTCTCTCCCTCAGCCCCGGTTGCGGCCCTGTCCTCGCCCTCTTCCAGAGTTATCTCCTCTGCTAGCTAGGGCGGCAACTAGTACTGTAGCCTGTGCCGCGGCCAATTACCTCAGCCTTTTCCTTTAATTTCTGTTTTGCCTTTTGTTCCTCTTCCTGATCACGGTTTATGAACTCTTGGGTGGCTATTGATACAAGCTCAGTGGCATTCTTTTTTTTTTTTTTTTTTTGAGATGGAGTCTTGCTCTGTCTCCTAGGCTGGAGTGCAGTGGTGCAATCTTGGCTCACTGCAACCTCCACTTCCCGGGTTCAAGTGATTCTCCTGCCTCAGCCTCCTGAGTAGCTGGGATTACAGGTGTGCGCCACCATGCCTGGCTAATTTTTGTATTTTTAGTAGAGACGGGGTTTCACCATGTTGGTCAGGCTGGTCTCGAACTCCTCACCTCGTAATTCGCCTGCCTCCGCCTCCCAAAGTGCTGGGATTATAGGCATGAGCCACCGCACCCGGCCACTCAGAGGCACTCTTGCCATCAAACCCTTCTAATTTCTGAAGCTGCTGCCTGATGTCACTATTCGACTGACTAACAAAGGCAGTGTTTACCATTCTCTGATTTTCAGCAGCCTCAGGGTCAAAAGGAGTATAAAGCTGGTAAGCCTCAGAGTCTCTCATAGAACTGGCTGGGACTTTCCTCAACCTTTCATAGGACTTCTGAAATTTTCCCCATATTCATTGCCTTTCTCCCTCCTGACCTCACTCCATTTAGGAGGGCCTCCCTATATCTTTGTAAACGTTCAAATTGGTCAGGGTTATTAGGGTCTCAATTTGGGTCAGTATCAGGGAAACAGGCTTCCGCATAGAGTGGCGTGTGCCTTCAGGCACATTGTTTTCCAGCCGCCTGCACTACCCTATGTCTTTCTTCTGTACTGAATAGCGTTACAAGCAGCTGCTGACAATCTGCCCATGTGGGGTTATGAGTTAGAAAAATTGATCTCATTGTATCAATTACTGCTTGGGGCTTTTCTGTGTATGAAGGGTTATATGTTTCCAGTTTAAGAGATCAGTTGTGAAGAAGGGCAAGTAGGAGTAGCCTCATACTCCTCGTCTCACCTGGCCCTTCATCAAGATAAATTTGAGCCTGAGTTTCTCTGACCCACATCTGCAGGGCACGGGTACCGCCAGATTGAAGGCACCGCATGTCTTCCTGAAAGAGACGACAAGACAATTTCAGAGGCCTGCGTTTCAGGAACTGTTGTTCCTGCCTATCTCCCTTCAACTTGGGTGGCAGGGGTGTGGGTCCCTCTCTCTGGGGCGATGCTTGACCCCCGCTGCTTTCTGAACTTGTTTCCTCAAAGGACATCTGCCCTATTCTTGTCTGAGCCTTGCTAGGGATGGAGATATAGGGGCATAGGGAGGAGGAGTTTCTAAGTCCTTAGGGCAGAGTGGGGGAGCCTGTAAAACGTGTTTCTCTTGATTCCCTGGGTTTTTAGTTTCTTCTGGGGGCTTACATATTACAGTTTTTCTGGCTTCCTTTGGACCTCCACGGGCAACCAGAGTCTTACAATATTTAACCACGCACAGGCCAAGCCACTTGGGCCGTGTCTAGATAACACAGCCAAGAGTCGATGTACGGAAACTGATCTGGAGGCCAGGACTGGCCTGTCGCCCCTGTTATTACTTCAAAAACTCTGCTGGTAATTTTATAGTTGAGAGTGCCCTCTGGTGGCCAACCAACTCCAAAGGCCGGCCACTTCAGCTCACAAAGAGCCCTTAACTTCTGAGGCAACAATTTTACACCATATTCCCCAGAAAGGCCTTTCTTGAAATTGTTTAGCATACGCTTCAAAGGAGGAGGCTTTGATTCATTTTTCCATTTTGATTCACCACCTCCCGCCTTCACTCTCACGATGCACACTCAGACTCTTGCCGCAGGCTGATCTGGCCAGGTCCTATTACGGGAGGTTTGGGTGGTGCTTAGTCAGGAGGATCCCTTAACCCCCCACAGTGCACCTGCCTTCCTTTGGCCTGATGCTCCTTTGGACTGTATGCACCACCCTAGGACAGTCCAGCCATGCACTCATCTCGGAGTGCACAGTGCATGCTAAGGGATCTGTGTCTCCTCATGTCACCCCTTGCATTGGTTCTTCCTGGAACCGTCTCTTTCATGCACTTTTACACACCGCCCCATCCCAAGACTCCTCAATGGACCTGGCAAGCTCCATCTCGCCGCACTCTGGCGGTTTAAATTTCTCAATACCGACTTGGGAAGAACTATTCTGCCACTCTATCAGCGAGCTCTGCCCCGCTGCTCTGTGTTGGCTGCCAGCTCAGCAGCCTCCATCCTGCTGCTCTCTGCTGGCTCTTATGGTGTAAGGGTTGCCACCAGGTCCGGCAACCCCTGGATTGGGCTTCTCTTTTTTTTTTTTTTTTTTTTTTGAGACGGAGTCTTGCTCTGTCGCTAGGCTGGAGTGCAATGGCATGATCTTGGTTCACTGCAATCTCTGCCGCCCAGGTTCAAGTGATTCTCCTGCCTCAGTCTCCCGAGTAGTTGGGATTACAGGCACGTGCCACCATTCCCAGCTAATTTTTGTATTTTTATAGAGACGGGGTTTCACCCTGTTGGCCAGGATGGTCTCAATCTCCTGACCTCATGATCTGCCTACCTTGGCCTCCCAAGGTGCTGGGATTACAGGCTTGAGCCACTGCGCCCAGCCTGGGCTTCTCTTAACCCCTGAGAGATGATCAAGCTCTCACCTGCCCGCTACGGCAGGATTTTCTCCATTCTCTACAACAGGATTTTCCCGTCCTCTAAGACAGAATTTTTTTTTCCTTTTTAACTCTGTCTTGGGCCCTTGATACCTTACCACAGTTCCTGAAGCAGGCAGCCTCTGAAATTGTCTTGTCGTCTCTTCCAGGTTCCACTGTGCTATCTCGGGAAGGACTCTGGGACATGGGAGAGCCAAGCTCCTGTCTCGGGAAACTGTCCCATCAGTGCATCTCAGGACTAGGGTCTCCCCAGGCCCAGGGGCCCAAGCCCCACAGTCAAAGGAGACAGTAAGCCTGTTATCTCTGTTCTTCTGGCTGGCTCCTGGGTTTCAGCACCAAAATGTTGTGGAAATTTGAGCCGAGAAAAACAGAGAGACCAAGAGACACAAGGGAATCTCTAGTCCTAATGTTAACTATTACTTATTCTATCTTAATTCTGTCTTTGATTTTATTTTCCTCCTCAGGCGTATCACCTGAGGTCAGGAGTTCAAGACTAGCTGGGTCAACACGGTAAAACCCTGGCTCTACTAAAAATACAAAAAATTAGCCAGGCATGGTAGCACATACCTGTAATTCCAGCTACTCAGGAGGCTGAGGCAGGAGAATCGCTTGAACCTGGGAGGCAGAGGTTGCAGTGAGCTGAGATTGTGCCACTGCACTCCAGTCTAGGCAACAAGAGTAAGACTTTTTTCCAAAAACAAAAAAAAGAGAGAGAGAGAGAGGCTCAAGATAGAGGCTGGGTGCTGTGGCTCATGCCTATAATCTCAGCACTTTTGCAGGAGAATTGCGTGAGCCCAAGAGTTTGGGACCAGCCTGGGCAACATTGGGAGACTCTGTCACTGCAAAAAATTAACAAATTAGCCAGTCATGGTGGTGGGTGCCTGTAGTCCGTCTACCTTATTTTAAAATAGATTTTAAGCCAAGGCCGGTGGATCGCTTGAGGCCAGGAGTTTGAGACCAGCCTGGCCAACATAGTGAAATCCCATCTCTACTAAAAATACAAAAGTTAGCTGGGCATGGGGACACACCCCTGTAATCCCAGCTACTCTGGAGGCTGAGGCAGGAGAATTGTTTGAACCTGGGAGGCAGAAATTCCAGTGAGCCGAGATCACACCATTGTGCTCCTGCCTGGGTGACAGAGTGAGGCTCTGTCTCAAAAAAACCAACAAAAAAGACAAAGAAAAGGTTTTATTATTCACCCTGAGCATCATAGGGATCTCTCAACAAAATAATTTTTTTTCTAAACTAGCCATGGGTGGTGGTGTACACTTGTAGTTTCAGCTACTTGGGAGGCTGAAGTAGGAGGATTGCTTGACCTTGGGAGATCCAGGCTGCAGTGAGCCGTGATTAGGCCACTACACTCCAGCCTGGGTGACAGAGCAAGACTCTGGCCCCCGCCCCCCCCCCAAAAAAAAAAGCCTGGGCGCGGTGGCTCCTGCCTGAAATCCCAGCACTTTGGGAAGCTGAGGTGGGTGGATGAATTGAGGTTAGGAGTTTGAGACCAGCCTGGCCAACATGGTGAAACCCCGTCTCTACCAAAAATACAAAAAATAGCCAGGCATGGTGGTGCATGCCTGTAATCCCAGCTACTTGGGAGGCTGAGGCAGGAGAATTGCTGGAACCCGGGAGGCAGAGGTTGCAGTCAGCCAAGATTGTGCCACTGCACTCCAGCCTGGGTGACAGAGCAAGACTACATCTCAAAACAACAACAACAACAACAAAAGCAATGCTCTTGAATCATCTTGAAACCATCCCCAACCCCAGTCCATGGAAAAATTGTCTTCCATGAAACCGGTCCCTGGTGCCAAAAAGGTTGGGGACCACTGAAGTTAATCCACACCCTGACTTCTGGGTGAGCGGCAACGTTCCTCTCTGATCCTCAGCTTCTGAATCTCTGAATGGGATATTGGGGGTCACGGTAACCTCCTTGCAGGGGAGTGACCTCCCTGGGACCCTTAGAGAGGGACTCAGGTTTCCAGTCTTCAACATCTGGCAGGCCCCCCAACATCTGGCAGGCCCTCCAACATCTGGCAGGTCTCCAACATCTGGCTGGTCCCTGAGACGCTGGATGGAGAGAGAGGGAGCGGGTGTGTCAGGAGGGCTTCCTGGAGGTGGTAGATAGATTTTGGCTTTGGGACTCTGTCCGTCGTGGGAAAAGGTAGATGAGGTGAGTTTTGAAGTCTGGGCCCCTGGGGCAGTGTGCTGGGGGTTCAGTTCTCTGCAGTGGCAGTTGAGGCTGCAGCAAGGATGTGGGGGAGGCCTTGGTCAATGGTGGAGGATTCTGGGGTCCATGGCCTTCCCTCGGCTCTGGGGACAGGCACCCAGGCCTCTCAACTCAGCCCCCAGCTCAGCCTGCCGGGTGCTCCCCATGCTGGGCTGAGCCATTCCGTCACAGAAACAAAACTCTAGTGGCTTTCTTCCAGTTGGTAGGAAAAAGCTACACCAGAGTCGGATTTTATTGTTTTTAGGCTTTTCTCCTTTATTTTGTTTTATGTTTTTAGAGACAGAGTCTCCCTCTGTTGCCCAGGTTGGAGTGCAGTGGTGCGATCATGGCTCACTGCAGCTTTGAACTCCTGGGATCAAGAAATCCTCCTGGGCTGGGCGTGGTGGCTCACGCCTGTCATCCCAGCTCTTTGGGAGGCTGAAGTGGGCGGATCAACTGAGATGAGGAGTTCAAGACCAGCCTGACCAACATGGTGAAACCCTGTCTCTATTAAAAATACAAAAATTAGCCAGGTGTGGTGGCGGGCTCCTGTAATCCCAGCCACTCAGGAGGCTGAGGCAAGAGAATAGCTTGAACCCGCAAAGCGAAGGTTGCAGTGAGCCGAGATCGTGCCATTGCACTCCAGCCTGGGCGACAAGAGCAAGACTTCATCTCAAAAAAAAAAAAAGAGAAATCCTCTTGCCTCAGCCTCCCAAGTTCTGGGATGGCAGACACATGCCACCACACTAGGCTAATTTTTTATTTTTTGTTGGCCTCCAACTCCTGACCTCAAAGAATCCTCAGAGCTCGGCCACTCACAGCGTTGGGATTACAGGTGTGAGCCGTGGTGTCTGCTGTTACCCATTGTGAAGGGATTGTTTGACGATCATGTGTCCTTTCTCTGCTGGGTGCCGTTTGCACCAATAGAACAAGACCAGGTTTGGTAAAGCCAAATAGAAACTTTATTAGTCAATGAATGAATGGAGAAAGGGAGGAACTCCCATTCAAAGCACCTTCTCTCTGAAGGTGTGGTGAGGAGGATCTTTATTATTTTTATTTTTAATTTTTATCTTTTTGAGATGGAGTCTTGCTCTGTTGCCAGGCTGGAGTGCAGTGGCACAATCTCAGCTCACTGCAACCTCCGCCTCCTGGGTTCAAATGATTCTCCTGCCTCAGCCTTGGAGCAGGTAGGACTACAGGCACGCACCACCACGCCCAGCTAATTTTTTGTATTTTGGTAGAGACAGGGTTTCACCATGTTGGTCAGGATGGGCTCGATCTCTTTACCTTGTGATCCGCCCACCTTGGCCTCCCAAAGTGCTGGGATTACAGACGTGAGCCACCACGTCGAGCTGTATAAGGGGGATCTTTAAAGTTTCTTGGGGCATGTAGGTGCATGGTGGGGGCAGGGATTTCTGGAAAGAGGCAGGGATTTCTAGGGATAACTGAAGTGTGCAGTCTTTTTTGTACCTGGCATATATGTGCTTAGCAAAGTACACCTCTCCCCACTGGAGACCTTTTTTTTTCTTTTTTTGAGACAGTTTCGCTCATTCACACAGGCTGGAGTGCAGTGGGGCAATCTCAGCTCACTGCAACCTCCGCCTCCTGGGTTCAAGCGATTCTCCTGCCTCAGTCCCCTGAGTAGCTGGGATTATAGGTGTGACCTGCTGCACCCGGCTTTTTGTTTTGAAGCAGCATCTCGGTCTGTCTCTCAGCCTGAAGTACAGTGGTGCAATCATAGCTCACTGCAGCCTCAACCTTCTGGGTTCAAGCGATCCTCCTGCCTCAGCCTCCCAAGTAGCTGGGACTACAGGTATGCACCACCATGCCTGGCTAATTTTTACATTTTTTTCTGTAGAGAGAGGGTATTACCATGTTGCCCAGGCTGGTCTTGAACTCTTGGGCTTAAGTGATCCTCCCTCCTCAGACTCCCAAAATGCTGGGATGACAGGTGAGAGCCACTGCGCCCTGGCTGTGGAGATTTTACTTTGCCTGTGAAGTGAGGATTCAGGCCAATGGATTACTGCTGAGGTCAGCTCTCATCTTGTGGCTCATTTGTGGTTATTGGCATCTAGCCTTCGTTCCTGTAAGCAAGTCCAGCTGTGAGCAGAGGTTTATTGCACAAGTCTGGGGCTTCCTAAAAGAATGGATGTCATAGTCTGTCACGGCTGTAATCTCAGCACTTTGGGAGCCTGAGGCAGGCAGATCACTTGAAGTCATGAGTTTGAGACAAGCCTCCCTCCTCAGACTCCCAAAGTGCAGGGATGACAGCGGGGTGCCACTGCGTCTTGACTGTGGAGATTTTATTTTGCCTGTGAAGTGAGGAATCAGGCTGCTGGAGCACTGTTGAGGCCGGTTCTCATCTTGTGGCTCAGTTGTGGTTACTGGCATCGGGCCTTTGTTCCTGTAAGCAAGCACAGCTGTGAGCAGAGGTTAATTTCACCGACTCTGAGCTCTCTAAAATTGGATGCTGGCTGGATGCGTTACAGGCTCACGCGTGTAATCCCAGCACTTTGGGAGGCCGAGGCAGGCAGATCACTACATCAGGACTTTGAGTCCATCTTGGCCAACATAGTGAAACCCCGTCTCTACTAAAAATAATACAAGAAATTAGCTGGGCATGGTGGCAGGCACCTGTAATCCCAGCAACCTGGGAGGCTGAGGCAGGAGAATCGCTTGAACCTGGGAGATGGAGATTGCAGTGCGCCGAGATTGCTCCACTGCACTCCAGCCTGGGTGACAGTGCGAGACTCTGTCTCAAAAAAAAAAGAAAAAAAACTTTGTGAGGCTGAGGTGGGCAGATCACCTGAGGTCGGGAGTTCGAGACCAGCCTGACCAACATGGAGAAACCCGTCTCTACTAAAAATACAAAATTAGCCGGGTGTGGTGGTGCCTGCTTGTAATCCCAGCTTCTCGGGAGGCTGAGGCAGGAGAATCACTTGAACCCGGGAGACAGACATTGCGGTGAGCTGAGATCGCGCCATTGCACTCCAGCCTGGGCAACAAGAGTGAAACTCTGTCTCAAAAAAAAAAATCGATGTGATGCTGCTGTGATGTTGCCTCCTGGGGTCACACCGTTGTCTCAGCCACACTGTCCACCAGGTCTCTGTCCCACCCTTTTCCAGAACAGGTAAATCTGTAGAGACAGAAAGTGGAGGCATAGGAATTTCTATGCTGAATTCCTCATCCTGCACAGTGTGACTGTATTTGAATACAGGGTGTTTAAAGGGGTGATTAAGGCCAGGTGCGGTGGCTCACACCTGTCATCCCAGCACTTCCGGAGG
>CAUYLG010073867.1:0-15060 GCA_963573385.1 Cacajao melanocephalus | reverse complement strand
CCCCCAAACCCCCACCCCCTCGGGCGCGTCCTTGCCCCCCCCCCCCCACGACCCCCCGTCCATTACCCCCCCCACACCCGGGTCCCCCCCCCCCCCCCCCCCCCCCGACTAAGCCATCCTGCAGTCCCGCTAGCCTGCGCTCACTGGCAGGACGACCCCAGGAGAGAGGGTCCTGGAGAGTGAGAGGGGCAGAGACTGAGTGAGCCGCGGGCTGAGCCCAGGAGGCCCAGACTGACGGGGGAGGAGGGAGGCCCGGCGGGGGAGGGAGGGAGGGAGAAAGGAAAGGAGGGAGGAGGGCGGGCGAGCTGGAGCCGGCAGGCAGCAGGAGCCCGAGAGAGCCGCGTCGGGAGTGCAGTCTCCATGGCAGTGCTGGGTGCAGCCCGAGGTAAGACGACCCCTGACCCGTCCCCCCTGTCGCCTCCCCTTTCCACCCCCCAGCTGCCTCCTCTCCCCTTGGCCAGCCCCTCCTCCCCAGCCACCTGCTGTTTCTCCCCTGGAGAACCTGGAGGGGGACAGTAGGGAGGAGCCGCCTGACCTTACCCCTTTACCTCAAAGGGCGAGAGACCCCGTTGGCCAGGGAACCTCCCAGATCCCCCTCCCACCTTCCTCTGATCTCTCCCTGTCCTTCACTTCCCTCTCTCTGTCCTTCACATCCTTCCTGCCTCCTTCCCTCTCTGACTCCCTGTCTCTTTCTTCCTGAGCCCACCAGCTGTGCCTGGGTGGAGGTGGGTGGGAAGGGGTCCGAGGCTGTAGGAGAGGACACTGGGGGCTGTTCTTGGCCAAGTCCCTCCACCTCCCTCTGGCTGGCCATTGCCATGGCAACTAGGGTGTACTGGGCTCCGGAGGGAAGCCAAGGGTGGGGGTGGACCAGGACCTCTTGGAGAAGGCAAGGGTCTGAGCTGTTTCCACGGGAAACAGACCCTTTCACTGCTGTGCCCCATTTTCACCCCACTTATCCTAAAGCCATTACGCCCTTCCTTACAGCCCCTCTCTGTTCAGGGTTTCACTGGATTCCTTCCTACCCTCTTCCCAGGGCTCACTGAAGCTCAGTGTCACCCACTAAAACTGGGACCATCCTTCCTCCTATCAGAGGGAAACTGAGGCTCTGGGCCAGGGAGGAAAGAATCAAGGTTTCCCCGCTGGAGTCAGCACCTTATTGAGCATTTGGCTTTTCTTCTCAGCCTCCTAGCCCTGCTCCCTCCCTCCCTCCTCCAATCCCTCCTCCCTCCAAAGCCTCCTCTCCAGGGGGTTTGAGCTTTTCCTGCTATTTTCAGATACTACCACTTTGCCCCCTCTTTCTCTTCTGCTCAAACTCTCCTCCTTCTCCCTAGTTCCCCCTCTTTCCATTTCTGGATGCTTCTGATGTCAGCGGTTTCCCCGCCTTCAGGTTCCCTAGCACCCCCTTCGGTCCCAGACTCCTTATTCCCATTTTCCCAGATCTGGGTAGCTGGAGGGTGATCACCCAGGCTTGGGGAAGTAGGGGCTAAGCACCAAGACCTCCGCATCCAGCAGACCGGCAGGTAGGGGAGGAAGGCTGTGATGTCACATCCCAGTTCACGGTGAACCCTCAAGAGGAAACCAGTCATGTGTCTCCCATCAGTAGCTCTGAGGAGACGTTTAGGGACAGGAAGATAGGGGTGGAGAAGTGCTGAGCAGGGGATGTTTGAAGAAGGAACCTGGGAGTTCCAGGGCGGAGCAGAAATGGCTAAAGGAGACAAGGAGGTGGGAATACCTTCTACCCTCGAGGTATGGAAGAGTGGGGCTCTCATCTGTGCTGGGTGTTTGGCTGTCTAATTTTAGGCAAAGGAATGTTCTGAATGACCCTCGGGGCCCTAGTTATCAGTCCTGCCTATAGTTTCAAGAAAGTGGGCACAGGAGGCTGGAGAATAGCCTAGGCCCTACCTTTGCCCTCTCCCTCTCACATCTCATCTTTCCCTTGCAGCCTGTCCAGGGGGCTGAGCCCCACCCCCAAATCCCTGGGGCATCCAGAAGATTCCTGACTGGTCAAGAACCAGAGGAAAAAGAGACCTGGAAGTCCCAGCATGGGGACCAGAACCCCCCAGCCAGCCTCATAGTTGGGAAAGTAGCCAGCTTGCCCATCAATTGCAGGGATGCTCAAGGAAGGCCCCACCCAGTATGAAAGCTGAGGACTGTCTCTGCTGACCCTAAGTCTCCTCCCCTGCCCTCCACATCTGCCCTCGGCTGGGTCGATCATGCAATGCTGAGCACTGGGGTGGGCCTGGGGGTGGCCTGCCTGCCGACAGGGCGAGGATTGTGGGCAACATGGGCGTGTTTGTGAGTGGGGCTCCTGGGTGAGACCTAGCCCCCACCCCCACGGAGCTCAAGGGGGTGGGGGGCTGAGGATAGGATGGCTCGGGGCGGGGTGGGGGCAGAGGAGGCCTCCCTGCGCTCCAATGCATTGTCCTGGCTGGCCTGCGGGCTCCTGGCGCTGCTGGCCAACGCCTGGATCATCCTCAGCATCTCGGCCAAGCAGCAGAAACACAAGCCGCTGGAGCTGCTGCTCTGCTTCCTAGCGGGCACACACATACTCATGGCAGCTGTGCCCCTCACCACTTTCGCGGTGGTGCAGCTAAGGCGTCAGGCTTCCTCCGACTATGACTGGAATGAGAGCATCTGCAAGGTCTTCGTGTCCACCTACTACACCCTGGCTCTGGCCACCTGCTTCACCGTCGCCTCGCTCTCCTACCATCGCATGTGGATGGTGCGCTGGCCCGTCAACTACCGCCTCAGCAACGCCAAGAAGCAGGCGCTGCACGCTGTCATGGGCATCTGGATGGTCAGCTTCATCCTCTCCACGCTGCCCTCCATTGGCTGGCACAACAATGGCGAGCGCTACTATGCCCGCGGCTGCCAGTTCATCGTCTCTAAGATCGGCCTCGGCTTTGGCGTCTGCTTCAGCCTCTTGCTACTTGGGGGCATTGTCATGGGGCTGGTCTGCGTGGCCATCACCTTCTACCAGACACTGTGGGCTCGGCCCAGGAGGGCTCGGCAGGCCCGGAGAGTGGGGGGCAGCGGGGGGGCCAAAGCGGGTGGGCCAGGGGGCTTGGGTACCCGGCCAGCTTTTGAGGTGCCAGCCATTGTGGTGGAGGATGCCCGAGGGAAGCGGCGGTCCTCGCTGGATGGCTCAGAGTCTGCCAAGACGTCCCTGCAGGTCACCAACTTGGTCAGCGCCATCGTCTTTCTCTATGACTCACTCACAGGGGTGCCCATCTTGGTGAGATCGGGATCCTCCTCACTTGTTCTCCCCAATATCCAGGCCCCAACATCATCACCTGACCTCCAACTTCATCAGCCATACAGCAGCTCCGTCATCTCTCCTCCAGTTCCATCATCCATCTTCCTCTCCTCTGTCCATCCCCCACTCCATTTGTGGCCCCCATCTTTATCATCTGTCTTCTAGTTCCCACTACCCTGTCTCCCCCAGCTCCAATACCTGCTTTAGCTCCCACTCCTCAGCTCCATCATCGTCCTTCAGTTTCACTACCTGTCCTCTAGCTCCATCATCCATCCTGCAGCCCCAAGGTTCAGCCGCAGACCTCTCATCCAGCTGCTGGGCTCCACATTCCATTCGCTCCGTTCCTCTGGATGCCACATGGTCACTGAGCACTCTTGCGGGGAAACCCCATAGGGCTCACCCCACCACCCCGTCAAGTCCCTGTTCCTGGGTTCCTCTCTGTCTCCATGCTTCCTGCTCCACCTCTGTTCCTCTCCCTCCTGACCACAGGGCTCTGTCTCCAGCACTCTCCCCATCTTCCTCAGAGTCAGTCCCTTCCCCCTGTTCACTCCATCTCCACCTCCAGCTTCACCTCTGCTGGATCACAGGGGTCAGGCATTACTTCCGGTGTCTTTCCCACCCGCCGCACTAGGATATGGGGGTCAGGTGGGCTCCTAGGCTCTGACCCTGACCCAGCCCGTTCCCACCCTTCCCCAGGTGGTGAGCTTCTTCTCCCTCAAGTCGGACTCGGCGCCCCCCTGGATGGTGCTGGCTGTGCTGTGGTGCTCCATGGCACAGACGCTGCTGCTGCCCTCCTTCATCTGGTCCTGCGAGCGCTACCGAGCCGACGTGCGCACAGTGTGGGAGCAGTGCGTGGCCATCATGTCTGAGGAGGATGGCGATGACGGTCAGAGGAGGGACTGGGCTTGGGCTTTCCTGGACATCTATCTATTCCCTTTTCTGCCGCTCCTTCTCAGCCGGAGGATGGGCTGCCCTGGAGTGCCCCCTACTGGACAGAACCTGCACTACCCTGGGCTCCCCTTTCCCTAAGCCGGCACCCTGCTGTCTACTCACTGCTTCCTGCAGCACTCAGGGCTCCCTTCACTGGGCCTAGGCTCCCCTCCAGAAGCCCACACTGCCCAGCTCTGGCACTAAAGGGAAGCTGAGCTTCCTGAGAGAGGCCCCCAGCTCTAGGGACAGCTCTTGGGAGAAGGCAGGTAATTGTTTCAATAACTTCATCTGTATGTATGAAGCACTCCACTCAGGATTTAGCACTGAACGCAGCAAATGCTAGCCACTCTCACTGTCCTCTTGAAACATACAAGCTAATGGGAACGAAAGGGGTCTCTGGGAGCTTATAAAGGCAGTGGGGAGGGGGTAGGCGTTCCCTGTCTGTAACCCCTCTGCCCATTTTCTCTCCTAGATGGGGGCTGTGATGACTTTGCAGATGGCAGAGTTTGCAAAGTTCGCTTTGATGCTAACGGAGCCCCTGGACCTGGGAGCCGGGACCCCGCTGAGGTGAAGCTGCTGCCTGGAAGGCACATGCTCTTCCCCCCTCTTGAGAGAGTCCACTACTTACAGGTATGGAACTGGGGGATACATCTCCTACCCTTGGGACCCTTATCACTTTTCTCCAGTGTCTGTTACACACCCCAATCCCCTCTTCCCTAGCCCGGGCTTTCAGGGCAGCATAAGAGCTGAGTGAAAGAAAGCTATAGCAAGAGAGGCAGCCCTTCAGACCTCGTGGGGCTAGGTTTGACCACCAGAGCAAACGTTTTGAAGAAGGTTAAGAAGGTGGCACCGTCTTGTGGAGTCCCCACTTGGTTCCTGCCTCTGCCTCTGCCTCTGTCCCTGCAGCACCTCCAGGTTTTACCCACTCCTCTTCCCAGGTTCCCCTATCCCGGCGTCTGTCCCATGATGAGACAAACATCTTCTCTACCCCTCGGGCACCAGGCTCCTTCCTGCACAAGTGGTCATCGTCTGATGACATCCGGGTCCTGCCAGCACAGAGCCGGGCCCTCGGGGGCCCTTCTGACTACCTGGGACAAAGACACAGGCTGGAAGATGAGGAGGACGACGGGGACGCTGAAGGTGGGGGGCTGGCCAGCCTTCGCCAATTCTTGGAAAGTGGGGTTCTGGGGTCAGGCGGGGGACCCGCACGGGGTCCTGGTTTCTTCAGGGAGGAGATCACCACCTTCATCGATGAGACACCTCTGCCTTCTCCGACTGCCTCACCAGGGCACTCTCCTCGTCGGCCCCGGCCAATGGGCCTCTCACCCCGCCGACTCTCCCTTGGGTCCCCTGAGAGCAGAGCCATTGGACTTCCTTTGGGACTAAGTGCAGGGAGACGCTGCTCCCTGACCGGGAGTGAAGAAAGTGCAAGGGTTTGGGGAGGATCCTGGGGCCCAGGCAACCCCACCTTTCCCCAGCTGACCCTGTGAGCCCAAGCGGACGTGCTGAACTCAGAGGAGGAAGCCTGAGCGAGTAACACCTCATTCTGGCCCTGAGAGTAGGGCAGCTGCCTCCAGACTCTGGGGAGACGGGCGCTAGATCTGGGGCTCAGAAGGCCCTGTTCTCTCCCATCCAAGTGACCAGATGCTCTACTACCTTCCATCACCCCTAGCAAAATGTATTAAAGTCTGAAGTGCTGCCATGGAAACTTCAGTGTCCAGTGTACTGCGGTGGAAAGGGGCTTGGAGGGTGGAGCGGCTCACAGAGGACTCGACAGGGCAGGGGCAGCAGAGGCACAGAAGGACACATGGAGAAATAATCACATGCTCCGCCTAGCAGCCTAGAGCCCGGACAGGCTGGGAGGAGCAGATTCTGCTGGGGGCGGGGCTTGAGGACACCCTGGACTTTGTTGGTTTAGGGTGTGAAGGATCTCTGTTCAGATTTGTTGAGGTGGTTTAGAGCGTGGCTCCAGCACAGTGCCCAGCTCTCCTTCTAACCCCAAATCCATCCAGGGGCTCACTTTATGGGCAGGAAATGGCTCGGGGCTGACTTGGTGTCCCAGGCCTGGCCACCTCCTCCCTGCTGCATTTTAAAGCTTTTTCTCCAAAGGAGTGCAGGGGTCGATGAGTGTGTGTGGGGGCGGGGGAGAAGGGGAGGCGGCTTCCACAATCCTTTTCCTGGACCCAGAAGCGTGTGTGTGGAGGGAAAATAGCCCTAGTAGTTACCTCCGGGCCTCAGGGGCTGGAGTCACCCTGGTACTCCATGGTTGCCCAGGCCGGCTCCAGTTCCCGCCTTTTGCTCTACTCCTCCGCCCAGTTTCTCCCTCATTCCGCTCTAGACCAGCTTTCTCCACGCAGCACTCCTCTCTCCATCTCTCACAGGGGCCTCTCCCACCGTCAGGTCTCAGCCCCCACCCCCCCCCCCACCCCCTCGGCCTCCCTCCTTCCTTCTCCCTTCCTCTCCCTCCGCCTCTCCTTCCTTTCATTCCCTCCCCCTTCTCCCCTTTCCTCTCCCTCCCTCTCTTCTCCCGCATTTCCCCTCGGCGGCTCCGACACCATGCTCCGGCTCCTCCGGCCGCTGCTGCTGCTACTGCTGCTGCTGCCTCCCCCGGGGTCCCCTGAGCCTCCCGGCCTGGCCCAGCTGTCCCCGGGGGCGCCCCCGCAGGCCCCAGACTTGCTCTACGCGGACGGGCTGCGCGCCTACGCGGCCGGGGCTTGGGCGCCCGCCGTGGCGCTACTGCGGGAGGCGCTGCGGAGCCAGGCGGCGCTGGGCCGGGCGCGGCTGGATTGCGGGGCGAGCTGCGCGGCCGAGCCGGGCGCCGCGCTCCCCGCGGTGCTTCTCGGCGCCCCGGAGCCCGACTCCGGGCCGGAACCCACGCAGGGTTCCTGGGAACAACAGCTCCTCCGTGCCGCGCTCCGCCGCGCAGACTGCCTGACCCAGTGCGCGGCGCGGAGGCTGGGCCCCGGTGGCGCGGCGAGGCTTCGCGTGGTGAGAGCGCTCCGGGACGCTTTCCGCCGTCGGGAGCCCTACAACTACCTGCAGAGGGCCTACTACCAGGTGGGGAGCGCGCCAGGCGGCTCCGACGGTCCCAGCCCTCACCACGACTCTGTCCTACTTTGCGCTGCCAGGGACTGGGAGGAATGCTGCTGCTCGGGCCCCGGGCGGGGCTGGGGGGCGTACCGCGGGCCTCTGCCTTAGAGCAGGCTAAGCGACGGTGAGGACCTGTTGAGATCGCAGAGGAGCAGCTGAGGGGAGTGCGAGCAGAGTGGGAATGGGGCGGGGGGGTCGTAAGGAGGGACGGGACCAGATCGAAGATGGAGGGACCGGGCCGCCTCTTCCTAGGAATGAAGCGGAGGCGGTGGGGGTGAAACCGGCCGTCGGACTGGAAGTGTGCATGGGTGGGTGGGTGTCGGGAGTGGTGGTGTGAACCTTTGCTTGGGGCTGTAGGGTGCCTCGGAAAGGAAGGAGCAGACAGAGGCAAGGTTGGGGGCCCCCGAGGCCGGACCTCTGCGGGCGGGCAGGGGACACCGCAGCTACCGGTACCGCAGCAGCTGCCTACGTGGCTGGGGAAGTGGGGCGCCGGTTGCACTCACCTCAGCCCAGGGTCCTAGAGACCTGCGGGTTTGCCTAGTCGCGCAGGTCTCCCCCACTTCCCCACCTCACTTAAGCCATCACTTCCACCTGGTCTCCCAAACTGAAGTCCTGAAGGCTCCAGGCCCATGTCCCACCCAACTCCGACGTCTTCAGACCCTCTTTCCTTCGGTGCCAGCCTTCTGAGAGTCCCAACGTTTTGGCTTCTAGGGGGTCTGCAGTTTGGGAGGTGGGCGGTTCTGATTGTCCAGTCTTCCATGAGGCTCTTGGGCACCCAGAGTGTGTATCTAGGGTAGGATGGGGAGGCTGACCAGGAGACAGAGGTCTGACCCCCATCCCAGGGCTCTGATGCCCTCCTCTCTCTGCCTCCTCAGTTGAAGAAGCTGGATCTGGCAGCGGCAGCAGCACATACCTTCTTTGTAGCAAACCCCATGCACCTGCAGATGCGGGAGGACATGGCTAAGTATAGACGAATGTCGGGGGTTCAGCCCCAGAGCTTCCGGGACCTGGAGACGCCCCCACACTGGGTGAGATCCCCAGCACTACGCCAGTCTTGCCCCCAGCCTTTTCCTGGCTGGATACTCAGGCCTCACTAAACTGCGGCCCTGTGTGGCTTGAGCATCCAGAGATGGGGTAATGATCCTCAGTGACTCTAGGCGGGGAGTCCTTCTCTAGGACTTTGCTTCCTTCCTGGATGATCACTGGAGTCTGATGTTCCAACATCATGACTCTGATGCCCACCCTTATTCTTCCCCATTGTGAAGGGGGACATGGAATCCTTGCCCCAAATGAGGCCAACACTCCTCTCTACCTCCCAGTCTCGTTTGGCACCTCCCTGGATCTCAGGTGACTGACTGCTCCCTTCCCCAACAGGCAGTCTATGACACCAGCCTGGAGCTACTGGGGCGCCAGGAAGCAGGACTGGCACTGCCCAGGCTAGAGGAGGCCCTGCAGGGGAGCCTGGCCCAGATGGAGAGCTGCCGTGCCGACTGCGAGGGGCCTGAGGAGCAGCAGGGGGCTGAAGAAGAGGAGGAGGATGTGGCTGGGAGCCAGGGGGGCCTCTATGAGGCCATTGCAGGTAAGGGGCTGGGAGTGTGTCGGGGGTGGGTTAGTGCCAAGAGAGGAGCATGCACAGGCTGAATGGCTCATGGGTCTCCTCTGCAGGACACTGGGTTCGGGTCCTGCAGTGCCGGCAGCGCTGTGTGGAGGAGATAGCCACACGCCCTGGTCGCAGCTTCCCTGTCCCAGACTTCCTTCCCAGCCAGCTGAGGCGCCTGCATGAGGCCCATGCTCAGGGTCAGTTGGGGAAGGGTGGAAACAGGGAGCAAAGATTTGCCTCTGTTGCTGTCCTGAGCTCCATCTCTCTATCCCTCCCATCTGTCTCTGCATTTGTAGTTTCACTGTCAGGGCTCCATGGGAATCATCACTTCACAAGGACTCTAATTTGCTCTCCTTTGGCGCCTGTGACAAACTCAGGAGATGGGCTTCCTTCTGCCTTGCTGCTTCTCACCTTCCTTTATTTTCCCCCCTCTTCCTCTTCTTTGAACTCTCCAGCTAAGGTATGTTTGCACCAGCGTTTGAAAGAAGCAGCAGCTGAACTTGTCTGCCAGTGGGAGGGGGGCTTGTGGAGTTGGCTGGTTGGCCTCCGGAGACCACCTTCTCCAGCACTGCCTCTGCCCAAGGATCAAAGTGCTCTAAGTCTTCATCCCCCTACCCCTGACCTTGTCCCTCCTTCTCCAGTGGGCAATCTGTCCCAGGCTATAGAAAATGTCCTGAGTGTCCTGCTCTTCTACCCGGAGGATGAGGCTGCCAAGGGGGCTCTGAACCAGTACCAGGCCCAATTGGGAGAGCCGAGACCTGGCCTTGGACCCAGAGAGGTAACCCCCTCTCCACACTTAACCAGGAGGTAGCCCCAAATCAAATAAATAGACCCGAGAAGTCACCTGGGCCCCTGCCCCCCACTGGCCTCTTACCCAAGCACTCTAGTCACCCAAAGGACCCCAAGTCCAGCATCTGACTTTCGTCCCCACTCCCTGCTCCCCATGGCAGCCTGGAGTTCTGATTCCAGCCCCCAGCCCCATCTCTCTTGCCTTTACCTCACTCCTGTCTGCCCCCAGCCCCCGAGCTCATACACACACACACACACACACACACACACACACACACACACACTACACACAGAGCCACTCCCTACGGCCTTTCCAGTTTGAGCCCAGACACTCTGAATCTGCTGAGGGGGAACGTTGAACAAAGGAAGCAGGGGGCATGGTGCCAGTTTCAAAGAGCATGGAGCATGCAGGCAGTGCCCGAGAGCCTGGGCTTTCCTGCTCTCCAGCCCCTCTTCACTGCCCTCATCTCACCCTCAGGACATCCAGCGCTTCATCCTCCGATCCCTGGGGGAGAAGAGGCAGCTCTACTATGCCATGGAGCACCTGGGGACCAGCTTCAAGGATCCTGTGAGTCACTCCACTTCTGTCCCATCCCACCTTTCCGCGCGCTCCCAGGAGGGATGGCCTTTGGTTTGCAACAGTGTTTCCCATTTTCCCACCAAGCCATGAGGCTTGGAGAAGAGTCTGCCATCCCAATTTTACAGGGACGGAGGCAGTGTGCCTGTAGTTGAGGGCGGCTTTGGGGTCACGTAGGCCTAAGTGTCAGTCTTCCTCTGCCCCAAACTTCTCTGAACCTCAACTTGCCTCTGCCTCAATTTCCTTACCTGTAAGTTGGAGTAATCACATCTATTTCACAGGGCTGCAGAAACCACATCATTTGATAACAAAATACAGAAAGCTCTGTTACTGCTGCTTTGATTTCTCCTCTGGTAGTTATGAGAGGAAACTGAGGGGCAGAGGCTGTCTATGGCTAGGACTAGAGCATAAAGCAGGCGTTCTCAGCCTTCCTGGCACTACTGATGTTTTCATCTGACATTTTGGATAATTCTTTGTTGGGGCTGAAGGCAGGGCCTGTCCTATACCTTGAGGGTGTTCAATAGCTTCCCCGGTCTCTATCTAGTAGAGATCAATAGCACACTGACAGCCCCTGAGTCATGACAATCAATAACGTTTCCTGACTTTGCCTAATGATCCCTGGAGGGCAGAATTGTCCTGGTTGAGAACCCCTGGTTAAATGAGAGAACTCTGAAGCTAGTTTATTTTTATTTTTATTTTTGGAGACAGAATCTTGCTCTGCCTCCCAGGCTAGAGGATAATGGTGTGATCTCTGCTCACTGCAACCTCCACCTCCCGGGTTCAAGTGATTCTCTCTGCCTCAGTCTCTAGAGTAGCTGGGATTACAGGTGCCTGCCACCACGCCTGGCTAATTTTTGTATTTTTAGTAGAGACAGGGTTTCACCATGTTGGCCAGGCTGGTCTCAAACTCCTGACCTCAGATGATCCACCAGCCTTGGCCTTCTAAAATGCTGGGATTACAGGCGTGTGCCCACGGGCCCAGCCGGAAGCGAGTTTAAAACCTAACTCTGGCCAGGCACGGTGGCTCACGCCTGTAATCCCAGCAATTTGGAAGGCCAAGGCAGGTGGATTATGAGGTCGGGAGTTCAAGACCAGCCTGGCCAAGATGATGAAACCCCGTCTCTACTAAAAGTACAAAAATTAGCTGGGTGTAGTGGCAGGCACCTGTAATCCCAGCTACTCAGGAGGCTGAGGCAGGGAATTGCTTGAACTCGGGAGGTAGAGGTTTCAGTGAGTTGAGATCACGCCACTGCACTCCAGCCTGGGCAACAGAGTGAGACTGCATCTCAAAAACAAAACAAACAAACAAAAAAAACACCTAACTCTGCTTTGGGAGGCTGAGGCAGGCAGATCATGAGGTCAGGAGTATGAGACCAGCCTGGTCAACATAGTGAAACCCCATCTCTACTAAAAATACAAAAAATTAACCAGGCGTGGTGGCACGTGCCTATGGTCCCAGCTACTCAGGAGGCTGAGGCAGGAGAATCGCTTGAACCCGGGAGGTGGAGGTTGCAGTGAGCCGAGATTGTGCCACTGCACTCCAGCCTGGGCAACAGAGCGAGACTCCGTCTCAAAACAAAAAAACAGAACAAAAAAAAAACCCTAATTCTGTCACTTATAGCTGTGTGATCTTGAGCATGTTACTTTACTTCTCTGCATCTCAGGGCTCTCAATTACAAAATGAGCGCTTTAACATTGTCTGTTTCGTGAGACTGTTGTGAACTTTAAAGGATAAATTCCATTTCCATGAATAAAGTTCTTAGAATAGCATCTAGCAAAGAGTAAGTGCTATCTGAGTTGTAGTTGTGCTTGTTACAGAGTTTGGTCCACTGCCCAGGGCTCCTTACATTGAGTCCAGGGCTTTTCCTACCTCCGTCTTCCCCTCTGGAAATAGGAGGACTTTAATGAGGTATTTCAGCTCTAATATCAGGGATTCCAGGGGCTGACCTTGGTGGGTGATGATGCTTTTCTGGACTATCACAGGACCCCTGGACTCCTGCAGCTCTCATCCCTGAGGCACTTAGAGAAAAGCTCAGGTAAGAGATGCCCTGTGATGGGAGGGGCTTGGCCCAAGCTGGGAGGTCGGGTCTGGACTGTCCTGTGCACCCACTGAGCACATCTCTCACCCCTGAGAGAGGATCAAGAGAAGAGGCCTTGGGACCATGAGCCCCCGAAGCCAAAGCCCTTGACCTACTGGAAGGGTGAGTTCCTGGGAGAGAGGAGGCAGGAGCCTCAAGGGTCTGGGGGCTGCCAGCTACTGGTCTGCCTGCCCTTAGGGGATCCTCAGCCACCTCTGCTCTGTCTTTTCCCGGGCAGATGTCCTTCTCCTGGAGGGTGTGACCTTGACCCAGGATTCCAGGCAGCTGAATGGGTCGGAGCGGGCGGTGTTGGATGGGCTGCTCACCCCAGCTGAGTGTGGGGTGCTGCTGCAGCTGGCTAAGGTAGGAAGACCTGCAAGTTCAGCAACTCGTTCAAGAGCCTTGGGTACAACCACCAGATCTCTTGGTCTTGGCCTGTCCCCCTCATTCAGCCTGTCCTGATTATCCATCTGGGGCTGCACTTAACACTGCCTTTCAGCTGTGGATAAGTTCCTTCTTGTCTCAGTTTAGCTGACATGGGGTGGATGTTCTTTACAGATGAATTTTGCTAGAAATTGATAGGAAGAACAAAACAAAAACCCCAAAAGCATCAAAATGGATGAGTGAGCAGGTAAGGATTGCTTGATTAGCCAAGAGTTTAGTTATTGGCCTGGCTGATGGCTCAGCAGACACGCAGACCTTTCTTCCCCTCCTTCTAGTTTGGGTTGAATGACTCATACTCAGCAGGTGGAGGCTACCATTTTTTTTTTTTCGGAGACGGAGTTTCTCTCTTGTTGCCCAGGCTGCAGTGCAATGGCACGATCTCCGCTCACCGCAACCTCCACCTCCCGAGTTCAAGCGATTCTCCTGCCTCCGCCTCCTGATTAGCTGGGATTACAGGCATGTGCCCATCTAATTTTGTATTTTTAGTAGAGACGGGGTTTCTCCATGTTGGTCAGGCTGGTCTCGAACTCCCGACCTCAGGTGATCCACCTGCCTTGGCCTCCCAAAGTGCTGGGATTACCGGCGTGAGCCACCATGCCCGGCCGAGGCTACCATTTTATGAAGCTTCAACCCTTATATTAGGTTAGTGCTCATTCAATAACATACTCATTGAGTAGCTGCTGTATACGAGAAACTGCTAGGTTCTAGGGAGAGGAAGATGAACATAGACTCTGCCCGTTGGGAGCTCAGGGGTAGAGGTGGAAACAGACAAGGAGATACATAATATAAGCAGATGGTAAATTTGGTAAAAGAAGTATGTACTCATCCAAATAGAAGTGCTGAAATGCACAGTTTAGAAGGTTTACTGAAGAGGTGGTGTTTGAGCTCAGTCTTAAGGACGAGTTAACCAGGTGATGGGGGTGGAATCAGTCTAAGAGAGAGAAGAGCAAAGTGCATCCTGGGAACTGCAGTCAGGCACAGGGGTGAGAGCAGGGCCAGCTCCAATAGTCATTCCCCGTGTGATCTTGGGCAATTTATTTTAACGTCTCTAAGCCTAGTTTGCTCATCTATAAGATGGGGATAATAATAGTGTTTGTGTCATAGGGTAGTTGTGAGGATTAAATGAGCTAGCACATGATAAAACTCCTAGAACACAAAATCATCACTGGCCGCGTGGTGTCTTATGCCTGTAATCTCAGCCCTTTGGGAGTCCAAGGCCGATGGATCACTTGTCAGGAGTTCAAGACCAGCCTGGCCAACATGGTGAAACCATATCGCTACTAAAAATAGAAAAAAATTAGTTGGGCATGGTGGTGGATGCCTCTAATCCCAGCTACTCGGGAGGCTGAGGCAGGAGAATTGCTTGAACTCAGAAGGCTGAGGCAGGAGAATTGCTTGAACCCCGGAGGCAGAGGTTGTGGTGAGCTGAGATCCCGCCATTGCACTCCGGCCTGGGTGACGAGTGAAACTCAGTCTCAAAAAAAACCGTTTTTTTAAATAATTAATTAAAAAAAAAAGAAGAATGCGAATCATCAGGCTGTACGTTACCAAGAGGCAGTACAGGGGGAGAGGGAGAGAGCCAAGACATGAATGCCCAGGGACAGTGAGGGTCTTCTGTGCCCTCCCAAGGAGTTTGGACTTTATTTGTGTATGGTAGACAGCTATTGAAGGATTTTAGGAGGGGTTGACTTTCGAATTCCTGTAGAACCTCCAAGTGCAGGGTCTGGAGTCACCTCCTGTAAAACCGGTAGATCCCTCTAGTGGCAGTGTGTAGAATGCGGTGGGAGAGAAGACTGGGAAAGCCAGTTGATTGAGGAGTGCCACTGTTGTAATCCACATCTGTAATCCCAGCACTTTGGGAAGCTGAGGTGGGCGGATGGCTTGAACTCAGGAGTTCCAGACCAGCCTGAGCAACTTGGTAAAACCCGTCTCTACAAAAATTAGCTAGGCCTGCACACCTGTAATTCCACCTGCTTGGGAGGATGAGGTGTGAAGATCTCTGGAGCCCAGGAGGTGGAGATTGCAGTGAGCTATGATTGCACCGCTGCACTCCAGCCTGGGCAACAGAGCAAGATCCTGTCTCAAAAACAAACAACAGGTGGGCGCGATGGCTCACACCTATAATCCCAGCACTTTGGGAGGCCGAGGCAGGCAGATCACCTGTGATCGGGAGTTCAAGACCAGCTTGACCAACATGGAGAAACCCCATCTCTACTAAAATTACAAAATTAGCCAGGAGTGGTGGTCCATGCCTGTAATCCCAGCTACTCAGGTGGCTGAGGCAGGAGAATCACTT
>CAUYLG010073866.1:0-29137 GCA_963573385.1 Cacajao melanocephalus | reverse complement strand
TTTCATATGTTTGTTGGCCTCATATATGTCTTCTTTTGAAAAATGTCTGTTCATATCCTTTGCCCACTTTTGGATGGGTTTGTTTGTTTTTTTCTTGTAAATCTGTTTTAGTTCTTTGTAGATTTTGGATATAAGTCCTTTGTCAGATGAGTAGATTGCAAAAATTTTTCCCATTCTGTTGGTTGCTGGTTCACTCTAATGATTGTTTCTTTGGCTGTACAGAAGCTCTGGAGTTTAATTAGGTCCCATTTGCCTATTTTGGCTTTTGTTGAGAATGCTTTTGGTGTTTTAGTCATGAAGTCCTTGCCTACTCCTATGTCCTGAATGGTTTTGCCTAGGTTTTCTTCTAGGGTTTTTATGGTGTTAGGTCTTATGTTTAAGTCTTTAATCCATCTGGAGTTAATTTTAATGTAAGGTGTCAGGAAGGGGTCCAGTTTCTCCTTTCTGCACATGGCTAGCCAGTTTTCCCAACACCATTTATTAAACAGGGAATCCTTTCCCCATTGCTTGTTTTTGTCAAGTTTGTCAAAGGTCAGATGGTTGTAGATGTGTGGCATTGCCTCCAGAACCTCTGTTCTTTTCCATTGGTCTGTATCTCTGTTTTGGTACTAGTACTATGCTGTTTTGATTACTGTAGCCTTGTAGTATGGTTTGGCTTTATTCCAGGGATGCAAGGCTGATTCAACATACAGAAGTTTGTAAACACAATTCACCACATAAACAGAATCAAAGATAAAAACCACATGATTATCTCAATAGAGGCAGAGAAGGCCTTCGACAAAATTCAACAGCACTTTATGCTAAAAACTCTCAGTAAACTAGGTATCAATGGAACGTATCTCAAAACAATAAAAGCTATTTATGACAAACCTACAGCCAATATCATACTGAATGGGCAAAAACTGGAAGCATTTCCTTTGAAATCTGGCACTAGACAAGGATGCCCTCTCTTACTCCTCCTATTCAATATGGTATTGGAAGTTCTAGCCAGAGCAATTAGGCAAGAGGAAAAGAGGAAGTCAAATTGTCTCTATCTGCAGATGACGTGATTGTATATTTAGAAGACCCTATCATTTCAGCCCAAAATCTCCTGAAACTGATAAGCAACTTCAGCAAATCTCAGGATACAAAATCAATGTGCAGAAATCACAAGCATTTCTATACACCAGTAGCAGACTAATGGAGAGCCAAATCATGAGCAAACTCCCATTTGCAATTGCTACAAAGAGAATAAAACACATAGGAATACAACTAACAAAGGATGTAAAGGACCTCTTCAAGGAGAACTACAAACCACTGCTCAAGGAAATAAGAGAGGACATAAACAGAGAAATATTCCATGCTCATGGTTAGGAAGAATCAACATCATGAAAATGGCCATACTGCTCGAAGTAATTTATAGATTCAATGCTGTTCCCATCAAGCTACCAATGACCTTCACAGAACTGGCAAAAACCCCCTTACACTTCATATGGAACCAAAAGAGAGCCCACATAGCCAAGGCAATCCTAGAATAAAAAAAACAACAACAAAGCCAGAGGCATCACGCTACCTGACTTCAAACTATACTACAAGATATAAATTATTAATACAAAATGAGATGTAAGGCTTTGGAAGAGGCTTTGGCAGTGAGGGACCTTAAGCATTACTAGTGTAACAGCTAGTCATCCTCTAGGGGCTAAAAAAAAAATGTAGCCTGTGGCTTGGCAGCCACCACCCAGTGATAACCCCTCTGTACAAGAAGAGAACAAGTACTTGGTTATTATGCTTGTTATAAGACAGTCATTTCTCTCTGTTTTACAAATTAAGCAGCAATCCCTAGCAAGGTAAGATATGATGTCAAATAATATCTATTATCATCTATTATTTATTAAACAAATCTAATAACGGAGCAAGTTTTAAACAACTATAATCAAGATTCTAGAATTTCCTAAAGCTAATTGAGCTCTAGTCAATCTGATTTCATAGTATAAAATAAATTATCTAAACAGTGTTAATTTTTTTGTTATTCATTTATTATTTTGAGAACTCAGAACTTTCTCTGACATATATTCTAAAAAAGAGATTAGATGCTGAATTTTAGTCATGACTATTATGTCCATGGAACTACACTGCACTATCACTTAAATCTTAAATGTATGCTCAGTAAATATTACACACCAGTCATTGTAACCTGTTTGCATTAATACTTTCTTAAGGGGTGTGTGTGTGTGTGTGTGTGTGTGTGTGTGTATGTAAGAGTTAATAAGATATTTCAGATAGCAATTTTGCTGCAGTGACACAAGTATTTGAATTAAGTAAATCAGTTTGGACTGGAGAGTGGAGAAAACCCAGCTTTCCTCTCTGGCTCTGCTTTTCCTTGCAGTGAAATGTTACTTACCTGCCCTCTGTCTGTAAAATGGGAACATTAATACTTACTCTGTTCACTTGAAAGGTTTCTATATGAACGAAACACATTGCTGCACGAGAAAGCATTTAGTGGTGATAAAGTACTCAACGGATGTAATATACCACTGGTTATGATAGTCATGATCATAAAAATGATAAAATACTAACTTCATTAGGCAAATTGCATACAGAATGTACAAGTCAGATATGTATGTGAAAGTTCCCCACTCACTAATTAGCAGATTTTGAACAAGATAAATAATTTTTCTATGCCACAGACTTCTCTTTAAGAGGATCACTATATATTACACTATCTGCTCCACAGAGATCATATGAGGATTAAAGAAACATATATAAAGAGTACTTGTATATTCATCAGATCAAAAACTTATTTTGAACACAAACTTGTTTTCTTTCAAAATCACCTAATTTTTTTAAAGACAGCTAAAATCCAAATTTTATAATGCTAACTCAATCTACACATCTACTTTAAACCGTTTCTTATTTTCTTCTAAAGTTGATTAGTTGCTAAAGTCATCCCTAGCTATATTTCTTTGGGAGGATGACTAAAATTTGGAATGTGTTTAGGTATATACTGAAGAATGTGGATTCTGTGGTTTTTGAATGTGAGTGAAGTGAATACAACTTCAAAGTATCTAATTACTAGTCCCATGTAAATATATCTCTGTCTATATCCATTTCTTCTGGTTTCTGAAGCACTGGTTCTTTAAAACAGTGCTTTCCTCTGTCAAATATCACAACGTGTTTTTAGGCAGCATTATAAATTCCATAATTGTCTTGAAGGTATGTCAATAATAACCAAGGCAATTGTTCCACCTTTTTTCAAATTCTCGTACTGGAAAGTTGTTTTCTCTTTTTTGATTTATGCCTGCCCTTTGTAATTTCATGTTTTAGAATCTCTAATATCCTCATTATTATTTGAAACTTTTCGGCATGTTTCTATTATTGAGCAGTAGAAATGCCTGTTATTATTTTATGAATTATTAATTCGGAGTCTTCATATTGCATTTGTGATACAGCAGAGTGATATAGGAGAGTATGTTATAATCTTGTTCCCGTATTTACAAGTAGAAACAAACTGAGAAAAGATTATGCCTAAACAAAATTTAAGTTATGGTTGTAGAAAAAGCTGCAAATTCTTCATTGTGTTTTTATTTATATATTGATATTTTATTAAACACTTACAAATATACATTACAGTTAATTTGATTTATACTGTGAAATGCAATTCAGAGCTCAAACTATTGATTGCTTGTTTTATATTTGTGTCTTAAATTACTTTTTAAAAGGTGCATTTCATTATTGGTCGTACCTATCAAACAAACCTGCATGTTCTGCACATGTACCCCCAGAACTTAAAGTATAATTTTTTAAAAAATGTAAAGGCGTTTATCTGTGTATTTTTATCTATAAAAAGTTTTACACTATTTAAAATTTGTATCAAGTTCATAGATCTATCTCTTCTATTGTTTCCTCATTGTTCAGTCATAAGAATAACACCTTTTTTTCAGTATTCTCTTAAGGGTTACTTGACATAACACTCTTAGCCTAGGGAACAGAAGAGTCAATGTTCTATAACTTTTTTTTTTTTTTTTTTTTTGGTGTGGTGTGATGTGGTGTGGGGGACAGGGTCTGGGTTTGTTGCCCTGGCTGGAGTGCAGTGGAGTGATCTTGGCTCACTGAAACCTCCACCTCCCAGGCTCAATCAATTCTTGTGCCTCAGGCTCCCGAGCAGCTGAGATTATAGGTGCCCAGCACCACACCCAGCTAATTTTTGTATTTTTTGTAAAGATGGAGTTTCACCATGTTGGCCAGGCTGATCTGGAACCCCTGGGCTCAAGTTATCCACCTGCCTCAGCCTCCCAAAGTGGTGGGATTAGAAGCATGAACCACTGTGCCCAGCCTATTTTTAAATAATTATCAGTACTGTTGTAATTTTGAAATTTCATATTAGGTAAGTACAACAGAAATTTTATTTTAGGAGAACCTAAGAACTAAATAAAGAATGTGGTTGCAGCAAATCTTAATTCATCTAGTTTTTTTTCTGTGTTCTTTCCACAATAAAAAGTACTAATCGTTGATGTCATAACATATACTAAGAACTTTGTTCAGCACTTTACTACCTTAGTTCATTTAACCCTTTTGAGAGATTGTGAGGAGGTATAGTGCCCATGGAATAGATCTGAAAACTGTGGTACAGACTAATTGGTAACAAAAAGTGACAATTGACAATTCTTAGTAATAAAAATAATCAGACAAATTATTTGTAATAATTAACTATCCACTTAGTAAATGGTAAAGCATGGATTTGCAATCATGTGTACCTAATTTTAATGTGCTATATGCTTCCTCCCCTTTTACTATAGCATAATTATAGTTATTTGTTATATGCCCTTCATGTAACTATCAATAATGTCTTCATGTCATCTTTTTATATGTGCAACATTAATAAATTATAATTTCTTGGTGGGTAGGTTCCATTTCATGTATTTTCATATACAACAAAGAATTTAAGAAAGTGACATAAACATATCTGCAGAGGAATATGTAAATGATGATCAAATCAATGAAAATATCCTAAATTTGCTATGAGGGATAAGATAGGAATAAATTTTTCATCTTTGTCTTTGATGTTTAAATATTTCTCTAATCATTATGACTGGTAGTGACAAGACCTTGACAGACCATCAGATTTGGGGCTCCCAGGTGATTCTAGTTAACCATCTTCCCCAGGGTCAGTTTTTCCCCTTCAGTCTGATTCCCGTTAAAGGTAACTCTTAGGCACTGTCTGATACTCAAACAGTTTATTCTGGCAAGGATCTTACAAGATAGATAATGGTAACAGGCCCTGTGACCTGGGCCAGTTGCAGTCAGGGCTCAGATGACTGACTTACTGGGAGGGTCTCCCTCTGGAGATCATTCTGAGAGTTTGAAGGATTCTTTCCTCTTTTCTACATCTATGTTCAATCCAGGTCAGTTACTAGGTGCTTCTTTCATAAAGGGACTGTAGATTTGCTTGTAAGGGTAGGCTTTATTATAAGGTTCATGAAAGTTGCATCTATGCTGAGGCGGCCTTGTCTCTAGGGCAACCAGGGTTTTTAGATCCCACTGTTAAAGAGACTCTGTAATCCCCAGTCCAGTCTGTTTCATACTGCTAAGTTACACTTAGTGAAGGCTCTGCAAAATGTTCGTGTGGGCCTTATGACTATTGTTAATCTTACAGGTACAATATGTTTCATATATTACTATATTGATTTCGATAGAAACCACACATGATTAAGCCTTGCTAGGCAACAGATATTTTAAGAGTGATCCATATTTACATTTACCCTCTTCAGAAACAAAACAAATGATTGAGAGACCATGTATCCCAAATAAATAAGTATGTCAAGAGCTGAAAGACAGCATCTCCCTAATTAAAGCAGAAAAATACAATAACAGATGCAAATACAAGGGTGTGTACAAGTCAGTTTCTTGATGTCAATGTCTGATTTTTTTCTGAAGATACGCTAACTACATTTGGCTTATTAACATCCAGTCTGGCTTTTTCTTCTAGTTTAAGCAGACTCTCCACTTAATCCCATGCTGTTGTTCCTCTTTACTTCTGCTGAAGTTGATCGATTTCTTAATCAGTAAACTTTCTTAGCCTTATAGATGAGTCTGAGCTATGGCTAATCTAATTCTCAAAGTTTGCTTCAAATATCAAGTCTTTAATGATGCTTTCTCTAGAGGCTTTCTTCTGTTGATAAATTGCAAAATGCCTACTGTTATTAACAACAAGGGCTCCCTACTCTCTATCCTGATTACTCCTAGTAAGACCTATATGCCTTCCTTCCATGTTCTGTCTGAATTCTGCTGTTTTCTGGAGCTATATTGCTTCCTTTAGTGAAAAATTTACTCTCTAATTCAGATCAGACCAGCAAACGAATTTCCACTCATTGAGCAGAAACGTGAGTTTCCAACGACATACTTCTTCCTTTCTAAAGCATAAAGGTTTGGAGTGCACTTTTAGTTAATGATGTAATGCCTAAGCTTATGCTGGTTACTGCTGGAACACTTAAGTCATGCAAATTTTCCTTAACTAGAGCATCTTAGACCATTGAGGGTCCAGAGTTTTCTCTCCTCCTCAGCTCTGTCAGTTGATGTGATTCTGCTAAGAGTATATCAGTCTTCTACTGGGAAACTTACAGAAACAATTTGTCAGTAAATGTTAGCAACCTTCATGAACGGTATTAAAATATGACTAATTTGGAAATAGTTTATTATCCATAAATATAAGCATTAGGTTTTGGCAAAATAGGACCTTCAAAGATAAAGCAAACTGTACCATTTTTGGATGAGTGTTTCTAATCCATAGCATACTATAAGAAATATGTGAAAAAATTTCTAAATTATTACTTTGGAAAATAAAGGTCTGTTAATATGACTTAATTTGTGAGTACGTTGAAATTTCTCCTTTGCTAAAGCATCAACTCTTCTTAATTTAGCTGCATTGGGAATCTCAGTTGAGGAGTTATCACTTGTTTTCTCATTTTTCATCTGTAGGCAAGCTGTCAAGTCATGTGTGGTTTCATTATTCCACAATACCCAGACTTTGGATTTTGCATGTGTTGACTAATATTCAAAACGATGACATAATTGTAGTTTTCTTACTCTTTAGAAGAAAGTAAAAACTAAACAAAGGTACAATATTTTTGCCAATTATTGGGACTGATTCATTATATTTTTCTATAAGAAATTATTTCTACTATTTTGTTTTTTTCCGTATGAACTATTAAAATAATAACACCATCTGGACACTTAACTGAAATGGAACTGAAGTGCTGAGTAAACGAAATTATGTGACTGTGGGTAGTATAGCCCTAAATAATTTATGCTCCAGTACAGCAAAGAGAAGTTTCAAAATGCGTTCCTGTGCTCCATCACAAAGTTACACCAAATTTTCAGAACCATTTGAAAATTATTATTCTGTGAGAATATTTAAGTATCCCTTTTTCTAAAACACATATCTGAATTGTTTTTACTACATCAGTTGCTTCTCATGGAAACTTAAAGAAACTAAACATGACTCTACAAACATCAGAAATTATGTAATGGTGTCCCTTCATTTGATGTGAAAACTGAGAAAGATCACTGGTGTCACCTGCCTCAGGTCCGTGGCACCTTACTGCTCTCTCTGTGTGGAACATTCTTCCCTTTCTCTCTGTGTAAATCTTGACTTTGACTCTTTCAAATCTTGGCTTAAATGTCATCTGTCAGAGAGGTCAACTATGACCACAGTATTAAAATAGTACCATTTTTTAATTCATTACATCTATCTCTCTATCCTATTGCCCTGCCTTTTTCTCTTCTTTGAAGTTCCTTCCACTTGATATTTATGTACTTTTCTGTTTATTCATTCATTTTCTGTCTCCCTCTATTAAAATGTTAATTCCATGAAAAAAAAATTGCAGTTCTATGTTTTCAGTGCCTAAAATACAACCTAGCTAATAGTAAAACCTCAACAGATGTTTGTTATTACAAAGTAAGTGAACAAATGGATAAACGAATGAACAAATTGAAAAAATCTTAATTATATACGCCATGTTTTATAAGAACCTCTCAGGATAAGTTAATGGTCTTTTTTTATTTACCAACTTCACTGCATGGCTCGCTTCCCTCCCTACTCTATATACAAATAAAACCATAAATTATTTCTAATTTATTAACTTAACCAGTGTTTGTAACCTCAGTGTTCCTTCCATTTTCTCAATATGGAATACTTTTCCTAGCATTCCACACCCTAATTCTAACTATAGGCGTTCAGATCATCTTTCCAAGTTCAGATTAAAAGATATTTTCTTCACAAAGCTATTTTTTTAGTAATGGTGAATTAATTACAACTTTTCCCCTCTGTTGCCACCACTTTATTTCTGCTATAATTCTTACTTTAGTCTTGTTTCTGTCGGTCCCCAGGCAGACACTAGAATTTAAACTCTTGATTAGTAAAGAAATTAATTTATCCCTCAATACCATGAGGTACACAACACAATGCATTGCCTGTTTAAGTTACTTAAAATATTTTGTGGTAGAAAAGAAAGAATAAATTAATCTAATTCAATGATTTTAGTAAATGTCCACAATAATATTGAGGCTTACAGAGACTGATGCTAAATGCATCTCAAATTCTATTTAATTAATTGGATCTGCCTTTTAAAAACATGAAGTCAATTTAGTTGATCAGCTTATGTAGAATAAAATAATTGGCAGAATTATCTCTTCCCTCCAAAACGTATCTATCTATATATGAATTTGGGGAAAGTATGTCTATAGACTGAATAGAGACTATGCTAAAGAGCAAAATAAAAAATCTATGTAATCTGCAGAAATTGACAGCCAGATGTTTCTGTATCTATAGTAATTCATGTGTATTAGAAAATGTTGAAGCGATTACATGTAGTCCTTAGTTTGCCATTGCATTTGTTCAAAAATAGACAATATCTAAGACAAGAATACATTTTGACTGTATGTCAAATATATATATATACACACAATCATTGTATTCTTTAGCCTGGTGATAATAAAACTTCATGAAAAAAGCTGCGATGGTGTTCTTTTTATCCAGGCATTCCAGGTTTCTAAAGATGTTTCCTGTTGGGTGGGCAGCCAATAAGTAACAGCACTGCCAACATCCTGACAAAGCGTCTGATCCTGCTCTTTATGGCCATTTCTTAACATTACTGGGAAGCAGCTCATATTGACACTGAAATCTATTTAAAAGCGAGGTTCCTGACAACTGAACTTCAAGAAGGCAGAGACTTAAAAAATGCACATAGACACATTGTGTTGACAGCAGGCGCTATTGACTTTTCCCGCTGTACAATCCCACGCCAAGGGCTCAGTAAAGGCACAGAAGCCCGAAGGAGAAAAGTAGCTGGTTTTTCTTAAAAATTACCTGCTGTCAGTTAGTTTGGCATCATTTGGGACAGCAGGTGCTACATGGATAAAACGAAAGATTGTTAGAGATTTTTTTCTTTTCTTTATCTGTTTTATGACAACTCATTGATGGTAGCACCTAGTTGTGATGAAAGTTTGGTTTACCTTGACAAGATAGCTTTTTCTCCAGTCTATTAACCCAATCACTGGCCTGTGACAGATTACGGAGAGGGAAAACATAGAAATTTGACTTTTCCTGTCTCCTGGTTTTTTGTTTTTTTTTTTTTTGAACACGCAAGCAATAGCTGGATGGAGATAAACCACACCTGCATTTCAAACACAGCTTCCCAAAACCAATTACAATGCAAGTGCCTTATTTTTGTGTTTTTAAAATCTGTCCCTTTTGACATCTCTGATCTACAGGAAGATTATACTTTGCACGATGTTACCAAGTCATATTGTCTGAGGTGAATGAACTGATTGTAAGGTCGGTAGATTGAATGCAAGTAACTCTGTGTTATGGGATTGGTCATAACTTAACAACAGGAAATACTAACAGTGTTCAATGTCAAATTTTCAAAACTAGAATTCCTATTTTGTGATGATAATATAAGGCTGCTTTGTGTCTGATTAAGTAGCAGAAATATATGGCTATCTATCGAGACATCACAGAAAAGTCTATGGAAGATGCTAAAGCTGATGGAATGTCAAATGTTACAGGAAACAGTAGGCAAACCATAGATGTGCTTGATAAATACATTTGAACATTATAGATTAAAAAATAAAACAGATGACAGGGGTATTTGCTTTAAGCAATGAATTACAAGTCAAAGGTGTCACAATTACAACTCAAGAAAGGAGAGAAAAACTTTAAAATGCTCTTGTAAAAAGTGGATTAGCAAGGAGAAAGAAAGCAAAGAAACATATGCAACAAGCACAATTTTAGAAATTCAATTTAAAATCAAACTTTTATTTATTTACTTAGGTTCACACATGAATATGTAATTAGAATGAAAAATAATTTACTGTAAATTATTAAATGTAAAACTGATGGATACTACCAATAAAATTAAAATAAACATAGCACAATATTCTGAACAGTTAATTTCCTAATACTTTTTTCTACATTGTTGAATTGCATAGCCCTTGTTTAGCCTCCCCGTGGCAATGATTTTCATAATATCTGTTTCTACAGAGAGAATAGAAAACTAGTTCAGACATTCCTCTAACAGAGTTGATCAAAATGTGTTCTTTAGAATCAATAGTTTAGAAAAGATTCCTTCTGCTTCACAGCTCATTGTAATGACATGCCAAGACTTGATCCGGCCTGGTGGCATGCATAAAACATGTGGCTTCACACGCAGGCATCTTCAGCATTTGTCATACTGCTGCAAGGTTGTGCTCTACAAACAGAAGTCCTGCATAATTCCCAGCCTAAAAGAAAGCAAGTGTATGGTGCATTATTAATTCTTTATAATCATAATTAGAAATATTCCTCAGGAACATTTAATGCTAATATTAAATGATTAAATATGTAATTAATATTAGTCAAGTATTCATGAAGCATATACCCCACAGAAAAACACCTTTGACCAGGTATTTATGAGTACAAAATTCTTCACCAAATTGTCCGATAATGGGAAGAAATTTTAAAAATTTTTCTGGATACATAGTAGGTATATGTATTTACGGGGTGACATATTTTGATATAGGCATACAATGTGTAAAATCACACTGGGGTAAGCGGAGTATCCATTGCCTCAAGCATTTATTCTTTCTTTGTGAATACAAACAATTCAATTGTACTCTTTAGTTATTTTTGTTTTTTACTTATATATATACCTTTGAGATAAAGTCTCGCTCTGTCACCCAGGCTGGAGTGCACTGGCAATCTCAGGTCACTGGTACTTCTGCCTCCTGGGCTCAAGCAATTCTCATGTCTCAGCCTCCTGAGTAGCTGGAACTACAGGCGTGTGCCACCATGCCCAGCTAATTGTTTTTTGTTTTGTATTGTTTTATTTTGCTTTTTATTGAGATGGAATTTCACTTTTGTCACTCAGGCTGGAGTGCAGTGGCACAATCTCGGCTCACTGCAACCTCCTGCGTTCAAGTGATTCTCTTGCCTCAGCCTTCCAACTAGCTGGGATTATAGGCACTGGCCACCATGCCCATCTAATTTTTGTATTTCTTTAGTAGAGACAGGGTTTCACCATGTTGGCCAGACTGGTCTCAAGCTACTGGTTTCAAGAGATCCGCTCACCTCGGCCTCCCAAAGTGCTAGGATTACAGGCATGAGCCACCACACCCACTGTCTTTAGTTATTTTTAAGTGCACAAAAATCATTGTTGACTGGACTGATGCTTTTGTGCTATCAAATACTAGATCTTATTCATTCTAACTATATTTTTGTACCTATTAATCATCTTCATTTACCCTCCTACCCCCCACCTACCCTTCCCAACCTCTAATAGTCATCCTTCTTCTCTATCTCCGCGAGTTCTCTTGCTTTCGTTTTTAGCTCCCACAGATAAGTGAGAACATGCGAAGTTTGTCTTTCTGTGCCTGGCTCAACTTATTTAACATAATGTCCTCCAGTTCCATTCATGTTGTTGCAAATAACAGGATCTCATTCTTATTTGTGGCTGAATAGTGCTCCATTGTTATATGAATCACATTTTCTTTATTTGTTTGTCTGTTGATGGACACCTAGGTTGCTTCCAACCTAGGCTATTGTGAACAGTGCTATAATAAACGTGAGAGTGCAGATATCTCTTTCTATACTCATTTCCTTTCTTCCGGGTCTATACCTAGCAGTGAAATTGCTAGATTATATGATAGCTCTATTTTTTAGTTTTTTGAAGAGCCTCAGTTCCACTTTCCATAGTAATTATTGCACTAATTTACATTCCTACCAACCGTGTACAAGTATTCTCTTTTCTCCACATCTTCACCAGTATTTGTTATTATGTGTCTTTTAAATAAAAGCTCTTTTAATTGGGGTGAGAGGATATCTCATTGCAGTTTGGATTTGTATTTCTCTGATGATCACTGATGTTGAACACCTTTTTATATGCCTGTTTGCCATTTGTATGTTTTTGTTGAAAAATGTCTATTCAAATTTTTGCCAATTTTTAATCAAATTATTACCTTCCCCTCCACCTCCCCCGTTTTTTGTGTTCCTTATACTTTCTGGTTATTAATCCTTTCTCAAATGGATAGTATAAAAACGTTTTTTCCTATTTTATAAGTTGTCTCTTAGCTTTGTTGATTGTTTCCTTTACTGTGCAGAAGCTTTTTAAATTAACATGATTCCATTCATCCGTTTTTGCTTTGGTTGCCTGGGCTTATGGAGTGTTACTCAAGAAATCTTTTCCCAGACTTCTTAGTTTGAGATTTTAGATTTAAGTTTTTAATCCATTTTGATTTGATTTTTGTGTATGGTGAGAAATAGGGGGTCTCATTATTCTGCATATGAATATCCACTTTTCCCAGATCCATTTATTAAAGAGACTGTCCTTTCCCCAGTGTATATTCTTGGCACTTTTGTCAAAAATGAGTTCACTGTAGATGTAAGAATTTGTTTCTGCATTCTTTATTCTGTTTCATTGGTCTGTATGTATTTTTGTATACCAGTACCATACTGTTTTGGTTACTATAGCTCCATAGTATAATTTGAAGTCAGGTAATTTGATTCCTCCATTTTTATTATTTTTGCTCAGAGTAGCTTTGGCTATTTTGGATCTTTTGTGATTTCATATAAATTTTTGGATTTTTTTTTTATTCCTGTGAGGTATGTAATTGATATTTTAACAGGGATTGCATTGAATCTGTAGATTGCTTTGGGTATTATGGTTATTTTAACAATATTGATTGTTCAAATCCATAAACATGGAATACTGTCTCATTTTTTGTATCATCTTCAATTATCGAATCAATGTTTTATAGTTTTCATTGTAGAGAACTTTCACTTCTTTGGTTAAGTTTATTCCTAAACATTGTATTTCATTGGGAGCTATTATAAATGGGATTACTTTCTTGATTTCTCTTTCAGGTTATTTGCTCTTGGCATATAGAAATGCTAGATTTTTCTATGTTGATTTTGTATCCTGCAACTTTAGTGAATTTGTTTTCAGTTCTAATAGTTTTCTGGTGGCATCTTTAAGTTTTTCCAAATATAAGATTGTATCATCTGCAAACAAGGATAATTTGACTTCTTCCTTTACAACTTGGATGCCCCTTATTTCTTTCTCTTTTCTGATTGCCATAGCTAGGACTTCTAGTACTCTGGTGAAAGTGGACATCCTTGTCGTGTTCCAGATTTAGAGAAAACGCTTTCAGTTTTTCCCCATTCAATATGATACTAGCTGTAGGTCTGTCATATACGGCTTTTATTGTGTTGAGGCATGTTCCTTCTCTACCTAGTTTTCTGAGGCTTTTATCCTGAAGAAATGTTGAGTTTTATCAAATGCTTTTTCAGCATCAATTGAAATGAGCATATGGTTTTTATCCTTAATTCTGTTGATATGATGTATCATATTGATTGATTTGTATATATTGAACTATCCTTGCATCCCTGGGACAAATCCCACTTGGTCATAAAGAATGATGTTTTTAATGTGTTGTTGAATTTGGCTTGCTAATATTTTGTTAATGATTTTGCATCAGAGTTGCTCAGGCATGTTGGCCTATAGTTTTCTTTTTTTTTTTTTTGATGTGTCTTCATCTAGTTTGGAGATCAGGGTAACACTCGTCTTGTAGAATCAGTTTGGAAATATTCTGTCTTCCTCTATGTTTTGGAATAGTTTCAGTGAGGTTGGCATTAGTATAGTTCTTCTTTAAATATTAGGTAAAAATCAGCAGTGAAACTGTTCTGTGCTTATCTTTGCTGGAAGACTTTTGTTATAGCTTCGATCTCTTTACTTGTTATTGTCTGTTCAGATTTTTTGTTTGTTCATGGCTCAATCTTGGTAGACTGTATGTGCCCAGAAATGTATCTATTTCCTCTAGGTTTTCCAATTTATTGGCATATAGTGGCTCATAGTAGCCTTTCATGATGTTTCAATTTCTATTTTATCAGTAATAATGTTTTCTTTTTCATCTCTGATTTTGTTTATTTTAGTCTTCTCTCTTTTTATCTCAGCCTAGCTAAAGGATAGTCATTCACAATTTCAGAAATCCATCTTTCCGTTGTATGGATCCTTTGTATCTTTTTCTTTTAGTTTCATTTATTTCTACTCTGATAATTTCTTTTCTTCTACTAATTTTTGAGTTTTGTTTACTCTTGCTTTTATAGTACTTTAAGATGAATCATTAAGTAGCTTATTTGAAGTTATTTTTGCTTTTTTGATGTAAATCCTATTGCTATAAACTTTCCTCTTATACAGGTTTCACTTTTTTTCATTTTCATTTGCTTCAATTTTTAAAAATTTTCTTCTTAATTTCTTCATTGACCCACTGATCATTCAAGTGCATATTGTTTAATTTTCATGTCTTTGCATAGTTTCCAAAGCTTCTTGTTATTGATTTCTAGTTTTATTCTATTGTGGTTAGAATATACTTGATATAATTTCATTTCTTTTGAAGATTTTAAGACCTGTTTTGTGGCATAACATATGGTCTATCCTTGAGAATGACCCATGTGCTAAAAAGAAGAATGTGTATTCTGCAGCTGCTGGATGAAATGGTCTCCAAATATCTGTTAGTTCCATTTGGCCTACAGTGCAGGTTAAATCCAATGTTTCTTTTTTTGATTCTCTGTCTGGATGATCTGTTTGAAAGTGGGATTTTGAAGTCTCCAGCTATTATCATATAATGTATATCTCACTATTTAGTTCTAATGATATTTTCTTTATATTACTAGGTGATCCAATGTTGGATGCATATATATTTACAATTGTTACATCTCCTTGCTGAATTGATTTTTTAGTTTTACGTAATGACCTTCTTTGTCTCTTTTTATGTTTTTTGTCCTTAAATTTTATTTACCTTATGTAAGTAGAGCTATTTCTGCTGGTTTTGGTTTCCATTTGACTAGAACATCTTTTTCCATTCCTTTATTTTCAGTCTGTGTGTCTTCACAGGTGAAATGTGTTTCGTGTAGGCAACACATTGTTCAGTCTTGTTTATTCATTCAGCTACTCTATGCCTTTTGATTAGAGAGCTTAGTCCATTTACACTTATGTTACTATTAATATGTAGGGACTTATTCCTGTCATTTTGTTATTTGTTTTCTGGTTGTTTAGTGGTCTTCTCTTCATTCTCTCCTTACTTCCTGTCTAATTGGAAGAATTTTTAACAGGCTAATTTCTTTCTCTGTATACGTGCTGGCAGGTTCTTGTGGGTTTTTTTTTTAGTACATTGAACATTGTGCAATCATCACCACAATTTGGTTTGAAAATATAATATCCCCCGAAAAAATCCTTACCTTTTAGGAATCACTCTAAACTTCCATGCTCCCAGCCACTGACAATCACTATTCTAACTTGTGTCTGTATACGTCTATTCCAAACATTTCATACAAACAAAGTAATATTATATTATTTTTTGTGTCTATCTTCTTTCATTTACAATAATGTTTTCAGGGTCCATTCATGTTGCACTTCGTTCTTTTTTATTGCTGAATAGCATTCCATTATATGGATATATTCTGTTACATTTATCCATTCACAAGGACATTTGCAGAGTTTTCACTTTGTGGCTACTATAAATTTTGTGTAGACAAAAGTTTTCAGTCACCTATGTAACTTTTAAGAAGCTGAATTGCTAGCTCGCATGGAAACTTTATATTTAACATTTTAGGGATTGTCAGATTGTTTTCCAAAGTAGTTACACCATTTTACCTTCTCACCAACAGAACGTGAGGTTTACAATTTCTCCACATTCTCCCTGAATATTTTATTATCTGTCTTTTTAATCATAGTAATCCTAACAGATGTGAAACAGTGTATTCTTATGGTTTTGATTTGCATTACCCAAATGACTAATTTTTTGAGCATAGTTTCATGTGCATATTGATCATTTGTATATCTTCTTTGAAGAAGTATCTATTCAACATCTTTGCCCATTTTCATAAATGAATATACACATTTGGTATATAATGTCTATATAATATAACGTACAAATCATAAGAATTATGTTCAGCAAGGCTGGGTAATTATACACATCCATGTTAATACCATGCTAATTGACACACGGACTATTGCCATCATCTCTGGAAGTTCAATAATGTTCTTTTCCCATAAGATCCTCTCACCTAACCAGGTAAAACCTCTGATTTCTATCAGCGTAGAAAATGCCTTTTCTTGCATTTTACATACATGAAATACTCAAATATATGCTCACTTCTCTTTGGACTTTTTCACTCAACATTGTTTTTGAGATTAATTCATGTTGTTGCAAGCCTCTGAAGATTTTGGGCTTTTTATTACAAAGTAATATTCCCCTGTAGAAATACAGTACAATTTCTATAGCACTCATTCTTTTAGTGGACAATGGAGTTATTTACTCTCAATAAGATTGTTATAAACATTTTTTTAGGTTTTTCTGTGGGAATACCTTTTAATTTTTTCAGAAATTGAATTGTTTGGATATTGTGTAGATGCACGAATAGCTTTTTCAAAAATGACTGAACAGTTCTCCTAAGAAATTTTAACACTTTTGCATTTCCATCAGCAATATGTGAGCTTCCAGCTGCTTCACATTCTTAACACTTTGTATGTTTAGTCTTTATGGTTTGACCCATCCTCGTGATTGTGAAATGGTAGCTTATTGTGATTTCAATGTGTATTTTTTCTGAGTACAATGATGTGTTTGCTGAACATTATATATCTTTTTTTTTAAATGAAGTGTGTATTAAGTCTTTTGCTCACTTATATTGGGTTTTTTTTTTTCTCTTGTATTAAAGAAACAAGTCTTTTGTCATCGTGTGTGTGTGTGTGTGTGTGCATATGTGCATTATTTTCTCCTGTTCTATCACTAGCCTATAAAGCTTGTCAATATCTTTTGAGGGGCAGATGTTGTCAATTTGATAAAATATAATTTATCATATTGTTCTTTTGATGACCAAAGAAATTACTATAAAAGTAAATGATATTTTTTAAATAAGCCAAAGAATGAAAGTAACCTCTAAAAATTAAAAAAGGCAAGGAAATGGATTCTCCCTTGGAGCCTCTGGAAAAGAAAACAACCCTGCCAACATCTTGAATTTTTTAGTCCATTGAGATATGCATTAAATTTCTAACCTACAGAAATTTTGGTTAATAAATCTGTGTTGGTTTCTTTTTTAAGATTCAAGTTTCTTTTATTATCCCAACAAACATTACACTAGAGTAAATGACTGGGAAAATACAAACAACTTCATTAGAAACATAGGCTGATTATTCATACCTATTACATTCAGAAGTATGCAAAACCATTAGGCATATTGCAGAACTGTAATTGTTTTTCTAACAAAGTATGATTCTACAAAACTTTAGTGCTGCCACTGATCCAATTTTAATACAAAATACTTGTATACACAATACAATATAAAAGTAAACTGGGTAGTGCTTTCCACAAAAGGATATATTAAGGCACTTTACAAATATACCAATATTTTGACCCAGATTACTTTTTGGTGTAGATTAAAATGGACAGGCTAAATGTTCCACTTTAAATACGAAAGGGATTTTTGTTATTAAAATATTTTATATAAAATACCTTGGGGAACAGCAGCAACAATGTCTAAAAATCTTCCCACTGTATTCTTTAATTTCTAATATATTAAGACAGAATAAAACAATTCCACTCACAGGTTTGTACTTTGCAACAGCAGAAGGTAATAACTTTCTTTTAAAATCAATCTCAAAGCGACTTTTTAGTCATACATTTTATAGTTTCTATTACAATTACAAGGTAGAAAACATGCAGCAGTAGGGCTTGCCATATGATGTCATTAGACGATACATAACAGTATCTACAATTATATAATTATAGAATACATCTTTAAATACTATTGATATGCATAAAAAGGATAAGTATAATAAAGACAGCAAGTTTTTAATTAGAAAATTATTTTTAAAAGAAAACTTATAGCATGTTTTCACTCCATTTCAATGGAAAGCATATATATGTTTATCAGGAAGCACCAGATTCTATACTGGAAGAAGTAGATGTAGTTTTGGAATAAGAGAGCTGATAAGTATATCCAAACTGTTAAAATTGCTGATACCAAAGGCATGTATACTGCTTCAGATAAACACAAAAGGCTTGTATTAAGTTGCTAAAGTTGTGACAATTTTTTACAGTAGCAATAGGAAACTAACACAATAAGAAAGTGTGTTAGTAAATAACAGGTACTATAAAAATGGTGTTTTGGATAGAAGGATTGTTCACCTAGCTGAAAAATCAGACGTAATATAAATGGTCAAGAATAGGGGATTCCTTAGATAATGGGTTATCCAAATTGTTCAATAATAAACAATTATTTTTAAAGGTGGTTATATAACTATATATCTTTAAAACCAGAAAATATTCATAATAGACTGTGAAGCAAAAAACTGAGTTAAGCTCATTATGCTTAGTTTGTTCACTTTTTGTAAAATTACATTGATTTACATATGTACATATTAGAATGCCTATCAAAATAGTAACTATTACATTCTTTATCCATAGTGTTTAAAGTTACTTTAATTTTTTCCTTTTTAGTTATCTGTGTTTTCTAGCTTCCACGCAGAAAGCCTTTGACCAGCCTGCTCTTGTCAGAGATTCTGTGAGAAGACATTCTAAGAGCTACCTCCCATATGCAGAATACTTATTATTTGCCTAAGTATTTCCTGCATATATTGATGAAATTGGCTTGCCTCATAGATTTAAAAGGAACAAATGCCAAATACTTCTTTTAATATTTTAGCTTACATTCTATCCTGAAAACAGACATGGGCAACTGGGTTATTTCTATGTCCTTTCCTCTGATTCCCAGCTTAAGCATAATTTACAGCCTTTATGGTGCTACTTGAATCAAAGGTGGTCAAAGACAGAGAACAAATAGCAAGAATGTTGTTTTTTTACTTCTCCCAATGCACTTTGTATATTTTATGACTATATTTTATGACTACATTATATTACAGTTACAAGGTAGAAAACTTATACCACAATGAAAATTAAAATCTGTCACTTGTGAATTTTGTATATTTATTGGAGGTAAATGCAGAACTTGCAATGTATTTATTCAATTGTATGAAAGGGGTAATTTATCTCACTTGCTCTATGTATGTGAAAAACCAGAATGTGTACACATTTCTTAACTCTAATTCTTTAGTTGTTTGAAGATAAAAGTATGCCAAATAATGAGAAAAATTGTGCAGAGGTTTTTAGCACAGAAATTTCCATAAGTTAAAAGAAGTAGAATATTAATAGCTAAGACAGGGGGCAAAATGTCCCCATGGCATTTCAGAAATCTTCAAGGCAGTCCCTCCATCACAGGCCCAGAGGCATAGGAGGGAAAATGGTTTAATGGGCCAGACCTAGGGCCTTGCTGCTCTGTGCAGCCTTAAGATATGGCATCGTGTGTCCCAGCTCATCCAGATCCAGTTGTGGCTAAAAAAGGCTAAGGTATGGCTTGGGCAGCTTCAGAGGGTGCAAGCCCCAATCCTTGGTGGCTTCCATTTGGTGTCTGCAAAAGTCTCTGATATGCCTTGGAGACATTTTTCCTATTGTCTTGGTGATTAATATTTGGCTCCTCATTACTCATGCAAATTTTTGTAGCTGGCTTGAATTTCTCTTCAGAAAATGAGATTTTTCTTTTCTCTCATATTGTCAGGCTGCAAATTATCCAAACTTTTATGCTCTCTTTCCCTTTCCCTTTGATGCCTTAAACAGCACCTAAATCATCTCTTGAATGCTTTCCTGGTTAGAAATTTCTTCCACCAGATACCACAGATTATCTCTTTCAAGTTCAAAGTTCCACAAGTCTCTAGGACAGAGGCAAAATGCCACCAGTCTCTTTGCTGAAACATAACAAGAGTCACCTTGCTCCAGTTCCCAACTAGTTCCTCATTTCCATCTGAGACCACCTCAGTCTGGACTTTATTGTCCATATTGCTGTCAGCATTTTGGGCAAAACCATTCAGCAAGTCTCTAGGGAGTTCCATACTTTCCCACATTTTCCGTCTTCTTCTGAGCCTTCCAAACTGTTCCAACCACTGCCTGTTACCGAGTTCCAAAGTAACTTCCACATTTTAAGGTATCTTTTCAGTAGCACCCCACTCTACTGCTATGAATTTACTGTGTTATTTCATTTTCATGCTGCTGATAAAGACATACCCAAAACAGAGCAATTTACAAAATAAAGAGGTTTAATGCACTCACAGTTCCACATGAATATGGAGGTCTCATAACCATGGTGGAAGGCAAGGAGGAGCAAGTCACATCTTACATGGATGGCAGCAGGCAAAGAGAGAGAGTATGTGCGGGGAAACTCCCATTTTTAAAACCATCAGATCTCGTGAGACTTATTCACTATCATGAGAACCAAGCCAGAAAGACCTGCCCCAGGATTCAATTGCATCCCACTGGGTTCCTCTCACAACATGTGGGAATTCAAATTAGATTTGGGTGGGGACACAGCCAAACCATATCAACCACCATGCCAATAATTTTTTTTTTTCTTTTAGGAATGAGGTCTCCCTATGTTGCCCAGGCTGGTCTTGAACACCTGAGTTCAAACAGTTCTCTCTCCTTGGCCTCCAAAGGAGCTGGGATTACAGGCATGAGACACCACACCCAGCCTATCATTCTATCATTTAACATTTTACATTTCATGCAATTAAAATAAGTTAATATTTTTTATTTATACTAATTAAACAATACATAGATCAATGTCCAATAATTATTTCATTTATTCTTCTTAAAAATATAACAATTATTTGCTGTTAATTATATAAGATAAAAATAGTAACAGACTTGGAGATAGGGATATTACTTCAAATTAACAAAATCCTTATACATAAACTAGTTTTAAGTTTAATGAAAAGTTAATTACATGGGATTAAGCTGATGTTCCCTTTTTAGGGGACTATTCAGGATGCTCTTGATATTGATTTAATCAAATACAGTAAAATACGGCTATGTTCTTCACTACTGATTTAATTATCAAAGCTTTCTGAGAAATATCAGAGGGAAGAGACACTAGGACACAGCAACTAAAGAAAAGAATGCATTTCATTCTAAAAATGTAATCGTAGAAATAAAACTGTATCCATAAAGACAGAAGGTAAGAAGAGACAAACCGTGGGGAAGCCAGCAACACTAGAGAACAGGGAGGCTGAGTAGGTGCAGCTGCTAGATGGCGTTTACTCAGAGATGGTATTACTGTAGACAAGCCAATCTGCAACTGCCAGTCAAAGACATTATCTTCACAGTCACCTTCTGCAAATTATCAGGACCATATCCTCCTAATAATGGAGATGCATGCCATGGATATGTATTGGGAGTGACACCTGGCTTAAGAGGTTAACTCGCAATTTAAAATAAATGTCTCATACTGATATTATAGCAAAAATTACTTAGGATTCACTCTTTTTTTTAATACCTCTTTCCAACATAAATGTTAGACCATGAATTTCATTCTTTTCTCTCTTCTTTTCCTCTTCTTGTCCTTGCCTCTTCTACTTTTTGTTTGCTTTTTCCTCCTTTTCGCCTCCCACGGGGTCCCAGGGAAGGGTACAGCGTATACAAAGTCCAGAGGACTTCCAAGCAAGCTGATAGGGTTAGGGCTTCTGCAAACAGATGAATTGTGTATTTTTTCCCATCTCTGTTAGAGACTTAGGAGCAATTGACTTTCTCTCTATAAAAACGAAAAGGCTCTTTGTCTCTTTATGCTCTTCAACCCCTCCACTCTCACCACCACCCCAACACACACACAAAGCTCCACATCACAAGAACCAGTAGCAATCCATAGAGATTTTACCTAATAGTCTATAAAGACCTAAAAAGAATTCACTAACAAGACACACAGTTTCAGTTTTGTTTTTTAATGATCCCGTTAGTCTCTATTCTCAACCTCCAGCCATCAAGCCTCTGCTTTCTCTGTTTCTTTCTCCAGCACTAAGCCTTCTGGGCTCCCTATTACTCCTTCTTGGAATTCACCTGCTCTAGGGATTCTCAATTCTTTCTTTTCGTCCCCATCCTAATCTCTATACTTATATGTACACACTGCTACTTAATACTGTTCTTAAGTATGTCAAAATCAGTACAGCAGGCACCATTTCCCAAGTGTACCAGCTTTTCACCTGCCTGCAGTTCAATTATACAGATCTCTTCCATCACAGCCGGAGCACAGATTCATCCTTACTGGAATAGAAACACATATTTTATATTTGCATTTGCCTTTTCTGCCTTTTCTCTTTTTGTGATCACCACCATTTGTGGATTTCAAAGGCATAGTTGACTCTCACTGCATGTCACATTTTTTTCTGATCAAGAACTTCATTTTACATAAAAGAAAATTCAGCAATGCACTTCCGCCCATGGAATTATCTAGTTTTACCACATACTTCACTACCTAGAAATATTTTGCTCGAGAATGGGAAAACTAATTATACACACTTTGTATGGGAGTTGTAAATTCAAGAAATGAATATGATATATTCACACAAATGATTTGTCAGACAAAAATATTACATTGGTTTGAAAGGGTTAGTATTTTAGAATAAAAACAGGATTTAAAAAAAATGTGTATTTAGGCTGGGCACGGTGGCTCACGCCTGTAATCCTAGCACTTTGGGAGGCCAAGGGGTGTGGATCACGTGAGCTCAGGAGTTCAAGACTAGCCTGGCCAACATGCCAAAACCACGTCTCTACTAAAAATATAAAAATTAGCGAGGCATGGTGGTGCATACCTGTAATTCCAGCTACTTGAGATGCTGAGGCAGGAGAATCTATTGAACACAGGAAGCGGAAGTTGCACTGAGCTGATATTGTGCTACTGTACTCCAGCCTGGGCAACAGAGCAAAAAACTTCATCTCAAAGAATAAATAAATAAATAAAATATGTTTTTAAAAATCATTATACACCTACACAAAAAAGAAAGTTTATAGAAATAACAAAAATTGATATAAACTCAGTTTTACTAAGGATATATAACATTCTGATTCTAAAAATTTACCAAGGATAAATAGAATAATCAAGAACTTAGAATAATTCAGTTAATCGGTAAGTTTTAAAATAGTTATATACTGAACATTAAACAATACATAGAAATTGTATATCCTTGTAAGATACCCATGAAATAGTAACCCAAGAATTTCACATTGTTGATCCCAAATGCAAACACAATAAATTATTCCAATTAAAAATGAAGGAATCACACACAAATCACAATGTTAGTAAAATTAAAAACACAAGTCACATCTTTACATCTTCACGTTAATTTGAATTCAAGGCAAGCACACTGATTAAATTCATATAGTAAACAATTAAGATTATAAGAAAGTATAAGTTTACCTAATTTCAAGAAAGGTAAAATGCTTTTTAGCATAATGCTAAAGTAAGAATCCATTAAGAAAAGAGTAAGATTAATATTCTAATCAAAAACAAAGGAAAAGACATGAATATGTAATCCATATAGGAAAAAAATTGTCAACAAATATACAGAAAGAAACCTATCTCAGTGGTAATATTTTTAAAAAGCAATGATATATTTCTTTTCAGTTTCCGTATTCAAGATTTAAAGTTGTGATTATAAACAGTTGGTAAAGACAGGGAAATAGTTTCTGATACCTTCTGACAGTGAGTATGTAAGTTGGTGTAATCTAAAGGCCAATTAGAAAAGTGATTTTTTTGTTTTAGTAGTATAAGGTTGTTCTTTCTAATGGCATGCAGAAGTAGATTTACTGAGAAGTTAATGACACTGACACTTCAGAGCTGTGGACCATCCTGAGCCTTCTCCAAGACTGGGATGGTCCTAGCAATGTGTTCACATGGTCCATATGTTTTTCAAAAACTTGAAAAAATGAGGTTTTTGTTTTATTTTGTTTTTACCCATGAAAAATGCCCACTCCAATAAATTATGTGTCAATGTAGGTTTCTCAATTGTAAAACATGTACAACTCTGGTAGAGGCTATCAATAATGGAAAAGGCTACACGTGTGTGGAAGCGGAAGGCATGAGGGAAATGTCTGTAGCTTCCTCTTAAGTTTACTGTGAACCTAAAACTGGTCTAAGTAATAATATCTATTTTTGTAAATGCCCATCTTGCAAAATTGCATCTGCATAGGCCCTACAAAATTGAATCTGACCTGAAGATATATTCTTTTTTATTATTGTTGTTATTATTTTGAGATCGAGTCTTGGGCTGTCGCCCAGGTTGGAGTGCAGTAGTGAGATGTTGGCTCACTACAACCTCCGCCTCCCAGGTTCAAGAGATTCTCCTGCCTCAGTCTCCTGAGTATCTGGGACAACAGGCATGCACCACCACGCCTGGCTAATTTTCATATTTTTAGTAGAGACGAAGTTTCATCATGTTGGACAGGCTGGTCTCAAACTCCTGACCTCATGATCTACAGGCCTCGGCCTCTCAAAGTGCTGGGATTACAGGTATGAGCCACCACACCCAGCAGAAGGTATATTCTTATTTAAAAAGCAAAGTGGAGGAAAAAGAAATAAATATTCAATTAGAAATTTTCCAATGCAATTATGTTTAACAGATTTTATGAATATCTGAGAAGCATATACAGTCCCTTCTGTAAATATTAAAATAAAGTTTTGCTTTTATATAACTTAACATTTTTATATTACTTTTACCATATCAACATTTACTTTTTAAATTCATTTGGCCTCTTTTTACAATGCAATAGAACTGTTCCTACACATGCTAAATTGAAAAAGGAAAATGTCAACATGTAAAGGATAACCAGTGTCCTGAGTTTATATAAATATTCTTCTTTCTATTCTATGAAGAAAGAGATAGAGGATTTCTCTAGAAATCCAGAATGTTAACAATATCAGTATTCACGGAAGCACATGTGAAGGTATCATGAGAACATAAGGACGCTTTGCCTTCTGTTGGAAAATAATGTCACTTAACTATGTCCATTATACAGATTAATTTAGCACAAGAGTTTGTGAATACCATGAAAAATCAATCTTGCAATTTATTCTCAATGGTAGTCCAAATGTCTTATGGAATATCAGGGACTACATTAATTTTATAAGATGGTTTTAAAATCTAGCATACAAATTTGTTGAAAGTTTGGTCTTATTTTCTTAATAAATATTCATAACAGTTTCTCATGAGCTTGCTATAAAATCAGTGGCTTCTCATTATTTACAAATGGCCACTTGAACTTAAGTTAGAGCTGCCAAGGCAGTCAGACTTTGGAGACAGCCAATGAAGATGGAGGAGGGTTTATGTGCATAGCAGGAGATTGGACATCCAAGAATACTGATTCCTCCAGTCTTTTACACTGACCTCCCAGGCTGCGGGCTGGATTTAGTAAAACAATTTTTTTTTTTTTGAGATGAAGTCTTGCTCTGTCGCCCAGGTTGGAGTGAAGTTGCACCATCTTGGCTCACTGCAACCTGCACCTCCCAGGTTCAAATAATTCTCCTGTCTCAGCCTCCCAAGTAGCTGGGACTACAGGTGCCCACCACCACACCCAGCTGATATTTGTATTTTTAGTAGAGACGACGTTTCACCATATTGATCAGGCTGGTCTTGAACTTCTGATTTCAGATGATCCACCTGCCTTGGCCTCCCAAGTTGTTGGGATTACAGGAGTGAGCCACTGCGCCCGGCCAGAAAAACAATTTTTTCCCTATTATTCTTTCAAGATTGTACCTGATTAAAAAAGAAATAAATAAAGCTAATTTTACTAGTATAAGAGTAGTAAGGGTAAGGGGGGAAAGTGTAATATATACTGGAATCTATACCTTCTCAGAAATTGCTTTAGTGTCATACAAACAACAGACAATCTTTCCATTCTTTTAAAAATGTGAATTGTATCCCTCCCAATCCCACGTGGGTAGAAAAATCTTGACAGATTGAGAGGCACGTTTATGAAAGTTAGTATTTTAAACCAAACTTCTATTTTTAATGTATTTTTCTTTGTGCTGTCCAGTTCTGTTCTATATTACTCTGGTATTCTATTACTTACAATATTCAGGTAGATTTTGTCAACTAGCTAAGATTATTATTTTTATATATTAAAGCTGTAAATTAATAGTACCAAGCCCAGGAGTTTGAGGCTGCAGTGAACTATGACTGCACCATTGGACCCTAGCCTAAGTGACAGTGAGACCTAGTCTCTAGAAAAATTAAATTTAAAAAAAAAGATACTAAGAGATCAAAAAACAATCCACAGAGCAAAAAATATAAGTATTTTTTATTATATGCCTTTTATACAGGTAACACATTATTATGAAAGGACATATTTTTCAAAATAAACAGATCCATAAATATTTCTAAAAATGCAACAGAAGTGAGGAATTCTTATAATTCCTATTTGGTCAAGTATCATACCTTTTGAATAGAAAAAAATTAAGCAAAAAAATAGATAAATAAAAGATAAGTATGCTTATTAAGTCAGTACCTATTCTAGATATAAAGTCTGTAGTTTTGGGAATCCTTCCCAGAATAAAACGCAGTAAAAACTTATATTAAATTACCACAAAATAAGCCATAGAAAAGCAAAGCACATTATAGGATAAGAACAGTTATATTGAAAAGGATCAGATGAAAACATAATTATCTACCAGTGAACACACATTCGCAAAAGAAATACATATCCACACCACCTGCCGGATCATTTTTCGTTTTTATGAAACAGGAAATTTAAAACACACAATTTATTCTACCTGTTGAAGTAATGTAAATGAAGGTGGGTTTAGTCTGATAACTCCACTCCTCTTTAGGTTTATCAAATGGAAAATAGGCCACTGGAGCATATACGCTATCAAATCAGGTTGACATTCAATCAAAATCTTATAAAATATCATGTGTCATAGGAAGAAAAACATCATGCAACAACTGTAATAGCAAAATAATGAATTATGAAAGTTTGAATGTTTTAGCTTTCCTGAAATAGAAAGGAAATATATACATATATAGTTTTAGTATTTATGGCAAGTTATATGACTTAATCATTACGAAAGTTTCTACATCTGCAAAATGGATTTAATAATATTACTTTCCTATTTATGAAAATACTGTAAGATGATAATTATGAAGAACTTATCTTGGACCCTGAAATGTGGTACACATTTATAAACATTCATTGTTATGGTTTGGTAAATAAGTTTGCTCAGACTCTAAGCCAGGTCTTTCTGTCTCCACATTCGTAGTCTTTGTTGTTGCTATTGGTTCGCTTAAAATTGATTAAAAATATACCTCATTTTGCTTTCTCTAGATTTAGATAATGAAAAATAAACCTGGGCCTAATTAGGGTAGTTCTGTTGTCAATACCTTCTGGAACTGAAATAACCCACCTTCTCCATTAATACACATATTTTGGTGTTATCTCCACTGCCTGTGTTTCTGCATTTATTGAAATGCATGGAGGAAACTTAGAGTTAATAATCTAGAAGTAGCCTGTCCTATTTGAAGAAAATCTTAACAGATGTATCTATCAATTTATTCTGAAAATCACTATTGAGCACCTACTAACTACAAAACACTCTGTGAGTTATTACATGTCAATGCTCCTAAAATTTGATAACACACTGTGTGGGGAACTATGCATTCTCATTCATTAGTAAGTACAAGTTGGAATAACTTCCATCAGACCAACTTGACCATATCCATGGAAATTTTAGATGAAAATACCCTTTGAAATGGATTCACCCTTTTTCTACATTAAAGATATTGAAAGATTGCAACATTATTTGTAATAGTAGATGTGGCAATATACTAAATATACATCAAAAATGAAGAAGATATGCCAATTGCATTGCAAACATGCAACTGAATATAAGGTAGCTGTAAAAAAGAAGGAAAGTGTACTGTATGTAGTAAAAGAAAAATTTCTCTGAAGTACAGATGTATTGCTAAGTGGTGTGATATTATGCAAAAAATATAAAATATGCCCAAAAAACAAATATAAAATATGCCCCCAAAACCATATTTACATTCGCTAACAAATTCAAAAAGTAAATGTTAAAGAATCTATACGATCTAAGAAGAAGCATACTTATGGGAAAGGGAGTACGAACTAGGCCAATGAGAGATGAACTCTTCACTATATACCACTTTCCTGTTTTCTGCATTTGAAAAGGCAAATATTTTACCATTACAAAATAATACTTTTGGAAAATGACTACTCTGACCTCTACTAGCTGCTACTAGAAAATAAATTATAGGAGAACAAAGTAGGCAGCAAAGACACCAATTGGGACAATATTGCAAAGATTCAGGTTACAGAGAGTAGAGTTGATCCTGGATATATTTTTTTAAAAATAGCAAAAATATTTGGTGAGATTGAATATGCAGTTTAAAACAAAGGGGAGTGTCGAAAACACATACTAGATGATATCACAGAAGACAGAATTTTTGAAAAAAATTCAAGAAGTGCTTTTGGGGGGGAACGTGATGCTAGAAATGGAAAGAACTGAAATTAAGCTAATGTTGGTGTGTAAGAAGGATTCGGTTAGTTAGAGACTGGGGAGAGTGGGAGAAATTTAAGATTATTTCATGTTTTATAATTAATCTATCCTCAACAGTGTGGTAAAAAATGCAATGGCGACAGCGGGGGTGGGGAGCTGAGGAGGGATAACATGGGGAGAAATGCCAGATATAGGTGATAGGGAGAAAGGCAGCAAACCACATTGCCATGTATGTAC
>CAUYLG010073865.1:0-28468 GCA_963573385.1 Cacajao melanocephalus | reverse complement strand
ACATAATGGTAAAAGAATCAATGCAACAACAGGAGTTAATGATCATAAATATATATGCACCCAATATAGGAGCACCCAGATGCATAAGACAAGTTCTAAATGACTTATAAAGAGACTTGGACTCCCGCACAATAATGGCGGCAGATCTTGACACCACATTGTTAATATCTGACGGATCAACGAGATAGAAAATTAATAGGGACATTTATGATTTGAATTTAGACTTGGAATAAGTAAACTTAGTGAATATCTATAGAATTTTTCACCCCAGATCTCCAGAACATACATTTTTCTCAGTATCATATTACACCTATTCTGAAAGTGACTATATAATTGGAAGTAAATTACTCTTCAGCATTTGCATAGTATTTCATAGACTCAAATGAAATATTGGTTGGCTGTTTGTTCGTTATTTTCTTCCCTTATTCCTTCCTGTCTCTGTTGTTAAGCACAATTATCGGCATAAAAGAGATTTTTAATCCCTATTCCTAGATTGTATTCCAGCCTGAGCAACAGAGCAAGAATTCTCTTCTCTCTCCCCCTTTTTCTTTCTTCTTTCTCTCAAAAAAAATAAAAATAAATAAATAAACAAATGGGAAAAAAAAAAAAAAAGGCAGGAAAGGTGCAAGCCTATAGTCCCAGCTACTTGGCAGGCTGAGGCAGGAAGATCACTTAAGCCTGGGAGGTCGAGGCTGCAATGAGCCGTGATTTTGCCACTGCATTCCAGCCTGGGAGACAGAATAAGATCCTATCCCAAGAAATAAGTAACATTAAAATCAAGCCAGACACAGTGATACATGCCTGTAGTCTCAGGTACTCAGGAAGCTGAGGCACGAAGACTGCTTAAGTCCAAAATTTCAGTCTGGCTGGGGAACACAGTAAGACTCCATCTCAAAAAAAAAATTTTAATTTAAAAAACTTTTTAAAAATGAAATAGAAAATTTTACCTGAAGATATAAGTACAGAAACTTTGAGTCCAAAGACTAGTCTAATCAAGTGCAACTTTAAAAATAAGTTTATTTCCTAGAAATTCATTTAAAATAATCTAATAGATGGAGATACCACTTCCCTCACAATGTAGTTGAAGACTCAGTAGATATTCAACAAAATGTCAGCTCCCTGGCCCTTTAATATTATGTTTGTGAAACTATTTAAATTTTTAATATCAAATAGAATGTCAGTGTTTCCATTTCTTTAAATTAAGGAATATACAGTTGTTCCTTGGTATCTGCAGGGGATTGGCTGCAGGATCCTCCCATGTATCAAAATCCACACATACCCAAGACCAGCAGTCAGCTCTCTATATATCCCACTCTTACATCCCATGAATATTGTATTTTCCATCCAAATTTGGAGAAAGAAATCCACATATAAGTGGACCCACTCAGTTCAAATCTGTGTTGTTTAAGGGTGAAAGGTACTCCTAATTGTTAACAGTGATTATTTCCTGATATAAGACTACAGTGGCTCACCTCACACAATATACTTAAGTAGCTTTTGAGACCAGGCATGGTAGCTCATGCCGGTAATCCCAGTGCTTTGGGAGGCCAAAGTGGGAGGATCACTTGAGACCAGGAGTTTGAAATCAGCCTGGGCTTCATAGTGAGAGACTCTGCCTCTACAAAAAATACAAAAATTAGCCAAAAGTGGTGGCAAGTGTCTGTAGCCCCAGCTATTTCGGAGGCTGACATGCAAGGACTGAGCCCAGGAGTTTCAGGCTTCAGTGGGCTACGATGGTGCCACTGCACTCCAACCTGGGTAGCAGAGCAAAACCCTGTCTCAAAAAATAAGTAACTTCTGAATTTCTTATAACAAACATTACTTTTCCAATAAGAAAAATAATCTAGATGATTATTTTATAAAGATGTGAAATCAATTCCTAAGAAAAATTTCCACATCAAGATGGTCATTTCCCTGAACTATGAAAACAAGCTAAAAATTAAATAAATGCCTTTTAAATTACATTAGCATTTAAACAAAAATGTATATGATAGCTTAGGTAGAGAGTGAATTTATTTGTATTTAATTATTTAAGCAACTGACAATTTCCAGGAGTTAGGTTACCTAAGAAACTGTAAGTTTAAGTAAATGACATGTCAGTAAATACTGTGTGCAAAGTGTACATATTATATTGAATATAAGGGAGGAAGGCCAGGACAAAGAATGGCTTACTTACCAATAATTATGAAACAACCTTTGAAAGCTACAGCTATCCAGGTCTTAAAAAAAAAAAATTACAATAGTGACATGGCAACTCCGATTAATTCGGTAATATTCATTTAATCAAACAATGGCCTTCATTATTATAAGCTGTAAGTAAATTACCATATACAATCACCACTGTCTTTGGAATGCTGAAATTAATTCATTTCCTTGACATGTGGACAAGCATGAACGACAGATACAACAAACTTAATGAATTCCATAGTCAAGAGAATAATATTGCCTTGGCATATACACTAGAAAAAATTCACTACACACATCATCATCACGTTCATAAACCAGACCATCTTTCAGTATAAAATTCCAAGCTGTAGCCTCTCTTCCCTGTATGACAGCCTTCTTTCTTCTCACTCTCCTCTGTCCTTCCATCCTCCCTTCCAGAGGCTGTGGAAACAGCCAGCTGCAATGTATTGCAAGGGCACAACCAAGAAGCCAGACAGATAAGAGGTAGAGACTGGAGTGAGCCAGGGGTAACTGCAGCCAGACAGTTCTTGAGTAGGAGCAACTGAAGAGGAATGGATTAGGAGGTGCGGACTGAGGACAACTATGTTCCTAAAGAGGCCACCTGGTCAGTTAGAAATACAAGATAAAGACCATAAGTAACACCAAGAACAGAAACACAGCAAAAGAGGAAAGAGCAAGCAGGTTCAGAGCTGACCTTTTACGAAGCAACACTGGCTGCAGCATTCTACCCATCAAAGCTTAGGAGCTGAGGGATCTGCAGTCTTGGTCTAAGTCTGCACGTATGAAAAAAGGGCTACTTTTTAAAAATGCAATGTAATGTTAAAAGGCAGCTGAGTGGAATAAATAGAAAGGAATGGAAAAACAACAACAACATAAAGTTGAGCACAGCGGTTCACACTTGTAATTCCAGCACTTTGGAAGCCTGAGGCCAGCAGATCACTTGCGCCCAGAAGTTCAAGATTAGTCTGGGCAACATGACGAAACCTGGTCTCTACAAAAATTACCTAGGCATGGTGGTGTGCACCTAGTCACAACTACTCAGTAAGCTGAAGTGGGAACACCTTGAGCCCAGGAGGTTGAGGCTGCCATGAGCCATGATCACATCACTGCATTCTAGCCTAGGTGACAGCAAACCTTGTTTCAAAAAAAAAAGACTAACATAAGCCTTCCCCTCCCCCTAAAACAAACCAGGAACTAGCTCAGTCCCTCAGTGTGTCTCAGCCATTATCAAACCTGTCTGTGCATATGTTTAAATGAGTGGGTACTTTTAGGATATATGATTAGTAAGGTCTTCTCCAGCTCTAAAACTTCCTGAAATTTCTGAAAATCCTGAATCTAATGGATTTAATAATATATCTCACATGTGTCACAGAGGATGTAGTTACCACTCTATGCTATGTAACTTATCATTAGATGGTATGCTACTTCTCAACAGGGAGAGTACAATATAAATAAGAGCACAGAGAATCACAGCTCAGCATCAGTACATACCACACTTCATCATCTTTCATCAAATCCTCTAAGATATCCTCACAATATCTTCCTTTAAAGCAATCGACAGTCTTAACAACAAAAAACACTGTCTAAAATCAAACTATCATGCTTCACTTTAAGCACATTCAGAGATGGGGAATGTGCTTTGTTCACCTGTGAATTTCATTGCACTTCCGTTCAGCTTCTTTCTACAGGACATATTCTAATGGCATTACACTTCTCTAATTTTCAACAGTCTAAATGAGTTTTCTATATATGTTTCATATTCCACTTCAAAAAATATAAGTACTGAAAAGGCAAAAAACAAGATCAGTTTCTATGTGCGTTCTAGGTAGAAAAACCTATTCTATGCGAATGTCAGCCTTCTCACTTAGACTAAGAGCCACCTAGTGGCAACTGTTATATATTACCAAATCTGTTCAAGCCATATTCACCTAGCAAATAACATTCTGGCAGATGGTAGGTGGTCCACAATTGTGCAAGTAAGGTAAGTAAAATAATTGCTCCTTTTCTTATGAAGCTCACTGACAGACTGGTCAATTACAGATAAATTTATATAACTGCAGAACAATGTTAAGTATAACAGAAGTATGCAAAAATAAGCATTCAGCATTTATTAAAGACCTAAAATAAGCACAACACTTTGTTAAGTAGGTTCTCTTAAATTTGTTCACCTTACTCAGAACTTTTCCTTTTCTGATTATTTTATCACCCAGGTTTTAATTTCAGGTTTTTTCCTACCTTCCCTTCCAGTGGGTGTGTACCGCACTCCCATCTTATCCTTTAAATTCTACACTTCAGAAAAGGAGTAAGGAGAACCTATTTATTGAGTGCCTACTATTACCAGAACTAAGCTAGGTATTTTCTATCTCTTATTAATCCTCACATCAATACCATCAAATATTACTGTCTTCCATTTTTTAGGCAAAGACCTAGCTTAAGTGACATGCTCATAGCCACAAACTTATTTTAGTGACTTACAATTATTCTAAAGCTCCCTATATCACCCTGCCTCAGAAAGAGTTACTTGGCCTATTCATTCCTAGGCCCACCACCAAAATCAGATTTTGATTACATTTCTCTTATGGTATCCACCAATTCCAATCCATTGTACAATGTTTACATCCAGCCTTATCTCATCTTAAAAACTTCAATACCTTACCCCTATCCTCTGAATCCCTGATTAATATTCAAATAATCACCTTAGGCCATCTGTAATCACACCACATTGGGAGACCAAGGCAGGAGGATCATTTGAGCCCAGGAGTTCCGGACCAGCCTGCAAAACATAGCAAGACTGTCTCTACAAAAAAAGTTTTAAATTAGCTGGGGTTGCCGGCACACACCTAGGTTTGGTGGTACACACCAAAACCTACTACTGGGGAGGTTGAGGCAGGAGGATCCCTTGAACCCAGGAGGTCGAGGCTGCAATGAACTATGACTGTGCCACTGTATTCCAGCCTGGGAAACAGAATGACACTGTCTCAAAAACAACAACAAACGAACAAAACAATCAGCTTAGCACCCAAGGTCTTCCAAGAGGCTCCCAATCACTTTGCCAGTTTAATTTCCCATCACTCCCTATCAACTCTCACCTTTTCTATGAACTCCCCTCCAAATGGAGATAATCATTCACATCTTTGTTCCCACCAACTCTAAGTATCTGTTACAGCACTTATCATAATCTCTCTTACACAATAATTACTTGTGTACTCTCTACTAAGTCATGAGCTTCACCAAACCATTTCTTAGCCATCTTTATAGGACCAGCACATAACAGTGTCTTATACCTAATAAGTGTTCAACTATTTAATAAATATTTTGTTATTAAAACAATACTAGAAGGAGAACCATTAAAGCATGGTTATACTATTAATATTTTCCTTAACACTCTTCCTACATGTCTTAGGACCCCAATGTTTCTGCTTACTCCAAATGGTGTATGGATTAGGAGCTTTGTACAGAACTAGGTAATTTTTTGCATGAAAAATTTTATCACTCAAATTAAAAAAAAAAAAGATGTGAAAAAGTATGCTGGCAAAATCAGGCACAATCTTAGCCGGTCTGCAGTTTCCCAAAAGGGAACAAATGCCTTTTTTCTATTTATGCAAGCCAGTCTAAAGCTAGTATGTGCTGGAGGAAATTAGGCTATGTCCATAATAAGCTGCTCACATTATTAAAAAAAATTTACAACATTTATATTTCATAAAGCAATACTGTACTTCTATGACACAATCTTTATCATACTTATACAAAAGTTTTATAGAGTGAAAAACTTTTTTGAGACAGGGTCTTGCTCTGTCACCCACAGGGTGGAGTGCAGTTTGTTGTGGCCTCAAACTCCTGGGCTTAACGCGATCCTCCCGCCTTGGCCTCCCAAAGTGCTGGGATTACAGGCCTGAGCTATTGAGCCCAACGTAAACATTTTTTCTCTTGTTATATAAACTTTTTATGAGAAACTATTCTTAGTCACTTACAACTCTGTCATCTAATTAACAATGCACAGATAATCATTAACTCTTAGGCTAGGACTACTGAATACAGAAAAAAACTCCAGGGTCAACTTAATTTTCTAGTGTATTCTGCTTCACATCAAACAGATGCAGCTTTCCTACAATGTTTTTGCAACTCAAGAATGCCTAAAAATCTGTTTTCTATGTTTTATTTTTTGTAAACTTAAAATAGTATAAATATTCCCAAGATTGCCATGAACTTCACCAATATGACTGAAAAGCTCTCATGCTTATCACTATGCATTGTCTCAACACAACACAATTACACAAATATTTATACAGATAGGTAATTACTACCACTTATAGTGCCTGTGACGCCTTCCTCAACCTCCTACAGTAAGCGTGACATGTTTGGGAAATACATTACCCTTTCTAGACCATTAGGATATCATTTCATTCCCTTAAGCAGCAGGTCTAATGAGGCATAAGCAACACCATGAAGTTGTGAGAGGCCTAAGAGGCATCCAGAACCGTGGGCAGGGTAAGTGTCTGAGAGATAGTAGCAGCTGAGCATTCAACATTCCTACATTGTTACAGCTGCCCAAGCAGAGAAGAGAACATAAGAAGTAGACCCCAAAAAGCTGGGGGTGACTCAATGATAACATCCGTGGTCAAGCAGTAATTTAAAAAATATGTCTGCTTAAAATGCCAAAACACATAGTTCAAGGGTTGTGGTCCTCTGCACTAAATACACTGCTGCCTTCCTAAAACATGACCCACAAAACCACAGCTTGCAGTATAAAAAGGTCCATCTTGAGCCCTGCTCATTAAAGATTACCAGAGGAAACTGATTCTTATAATAAAATATTTGTATAGAATGCTTTACTGTTTACAAGTCACTTACACATACACTGTTTCATTTGACCTTCTAATTTCACAAAATTTACCTTACTTGACAGTCACAATGTTCCTGACAGGTAAAATATAATCATTCCTTTTTTATAGAGGTAGAACCTGAAGCTTAAAGAAATTATCTATAAGTAATATGTCCACGAGACCTGAGTCTCCCCACAGATTATCAACTTATTATTTGGTTTTATGGCATGGAGTCCCCAAAAAGCAGACTACAGTGTTCTATAAGGTCTAACCTAATGTACATCCCTATCCATCTAGATACTGAAAACAACTAAAAATAATGGAATCTTTTGATAAACACTGAGAGCCAATCATATGAAAAACAAGTGAAATTTAAACTTGTCAGTTTTGTACAAATATAATATAGTATTTTCTAATAATAATAATTTTGAAAGCTTGTCTAAGAGCCTTACTATAATGTTCTCAGGGGCTACAAGACTTCCTGTAGCTGAAAATATCAATTCCTCTGGGTACTTCAGCAATTACTCCTTACAGAACCAAAATCAAATACATATATATAAATTATACATACATATGAATTATACACACATACACTGTATACATACACACAAACACACACACACATACATATAATGGTGCCACAAGAATTACGTTGTATCAAGGTTTCAAAGTACTGAGTCCTGTGTTATAAAAATCTTTTTGCTGAGTCTCTACCATGTGATAGACAATCTTCTAAGTATAAGAATATATAAATTAACCTGCCACTAAGTAACAGTATTTGGGTGGGATAATTACAACTTCATATCATGCTTCCAAGAGAATTACATACAGTATTTAGTACTATATTAAATACATAGTATTTATACAGCCAGGCACTAAGTGTAGCCTGGTAGATCTGGTTAGAATAGTCCCTTAGTTTTGAGAAATAACCTACCATTACTTTTCACACACTGGAAGGCGTTAAACCTCCGGGCTCAGGCAGGGACGTCAAAATTCTTAAATATAACTAGAGCACTGATTATGGAGAGAAAATGGCAAACACCTCAGCTGGAGAAGAGGCAAATGAAATAGTTACAGAAGATCCTATGTGCCACAATAGCTAACAACTTTTGAGTAACTGCTATGTGCCAGGAATTCTGCTAAATGCTTTCATACATTATCTCATTTAATCTTCACAACAACTTTCTGAGTTAGGAATAATTATCTTGCAATTGATGAAGAGATTAACTTGTCAATGCTACAGGGGTTTTAAGTGGCAAGGGTTTTAAGTGCCAGAGACAGAATTGGAACCCAGTCCAGATTAAACACTAAGTGTGAGCTCATAACCCTCCACTCTGTTGCCTCTCTTAACGAAGGCTGCTAGGGGGAGCCATTGAAAGGTTTTTAGATTAAGCAGTGATCAGATTTGCTCTTTAGAAAGACTGCTCTGCTGCATATGGAAACTGGATAAAGGAGGTGACTCTAGAAGCAGAAAGAGGCTGTCAGTAAGTCGCAGTAAACCAGGTGAGAAATGACAGCATGAACTGTAGCAGTGAGGACAGGGGAAAGAGATTCCAAATATTTTTAGGAGGAAAAATGATCAGTCCTCAGAAATTAAATGTAAAGGGTTGGTGAGAAAGGAATCAGGAATTTTGGCTTTGGGAATCAAATGGGATATGATATCATCTACCAAGAACAGAGAAGCAACAGGTTTCATTCAATCAATTAGTATCTACAGAGTGTACCTCAAATGCAGAACAGTTTTTTAAGGCCAAGAGTCGAGTCTGAAATTATAGTCATGGTTATTAGAAATTATTCTTAGGAGCAAATGACAAAGCATTAGAAAATATAAGGCATATTTAAAATTAGTCACTGCTTTAACAGACTTGGCTTAGAGTCTAGTGAAAGCATGTCGTGCTGCTATTTGTTAAATATTGCTACATGCAGGCTAGGAACGGTGGCTCAGCCCTGTAATCCCAGCACTTTAGGAGGTCAAGGTGGGCGGATCCCTTGAGGCCAGGACTACTGAATACAGTTCGAGATCAGCCTGGTCAACACGGTGAAACCCCATCTCAACTAAAAATACAAAAATTAGCTGGGCTTGGTGGTGCAAGCTTGTAATGCCAGCTACTTAGGAGGCTGAGGCAGGAGGATCGCTTGAACTCAGGATGTGGAGGTTGCAGTGAGCTAAAATTGTGCAACTGAACTCCAGCCTGGCAACACAGTGAGACCTTGTCTCAAAAAATAAAATAGAATAGTAAATAAAATATTGCTACATGCAGAAAACAAAAGAGGAAAGGCATCCCATAATTTTATGTTATTACATTTGAGTTTGACAGAACTTCAATCTCATACACCACACACACACACACACACACACACACACACACACACACACAAAACACATCACCCTGTAATTTGTTTTACTTGTCTCTCTCTCTATAAGTTTATGGGGGGAAATAAAAGTATCTGTTTTATTACCCATACTATAATACATACTTGGGATTTTAAAAATCCCACTGTAACTACCCGTGTCTTGGCAAGAACTTAAAAACCTCCTATTTGACTTCCTATAAAATATGACCTACTTCACATTAGCTTATTTCAGTAACAATTCCTAGACCTTCACCAGTTTTCATTCAAGGATGCTCTCTGCGAATCTTAGGCGCAGCAATCCGGTGCAGATGTGGCAAGTTATTATAATTCCCATTTTACTACATAGTTAGGAAACTGGCCCGGGGAAGTAGAGTAACTTGGAAATAATCACAAAGCCAAATGCCAAAAATAACAACTTTTAGGCAATCCATGAGAAAATACTGCCCCTAGTTGAAATAACATGAAATTTACTATTAGGGGGAAGCAAAATGCAAAATAATGCGTCAAAGCCAAGTCCTGGGTCTTATTTCTAAAAATGAACAGAAGAATGAGATTTGTAAGAATTTTCAAACATAATAATTTTTTCCTAATGCCTTACTCGTCAAGGGTGCCAAAGGTTATTTAATGAATTACATCTGGCAAAAACGGCCTTTCAACCAAACCAATTTTGATCTTACCCACTTAAAAAAACATTGATAGAAATCTGTTGGTATAGGGCAATGGTAACTCTTTAACAAACCTAACTGCTTAAAATTGAATGCCTACAAGTGTATATTAGTACAGATCTGAAAATACTACAAGTCTCTTGTTTTCTGAAAATAAACTCACAGATCCATCAGTAATACGCATGGATAATAAATTTAAAGCTTTAACAGTTAATACTCAGAATGAAAGTTCTCCAGCCACAACTCATTCAGATTTCGAAATACGCTGCTGTTATAATTTAATTAAAAGCAGTTTTATTCCACCACAAAGTAAAAGTCTTACATGATTTAGAAACAAAAACACAGGTACAAGTCAGAGCAAAATACCTCCTATTATACACAGTATTTACACTTTGCTCCCAGATGGAACCAGTGAGCTCAAGATTTTACCTTTAAAAGAATGATTTTTGTACCAAGAACAAGTAAGGGAAACAAGATTATTGGTAAAACCCAATCATGGGACCCAGACTGCAAATTTTCACAAAAAAAGCTTACGTATCAATCATGACACTATGGTTTTCCATTAATTAAAATTCAAACTACTAATTCTAATCACAGCCAGAAAAACAAAAAAATACTTTCCAATTCTCCAATACTCTGTTAGAGTAGATCTTGTATGTCCTCTATCAACAACACTTTACTATTGCAGAATTTCAGTTTGTAAATGAAATGACACTCCAAATGATTTTATGGGTAACATACCTTCCTTCTAAAAGTAGAGATCAACCAGTAGAAAAAAACAAACTCTTGAAGAATACATTCAATATAGCAATCCTGGTAAATATACCTCTTATTTCTAGCAGCAGAATAACTCAAGTCATTAAAATACATCACACCACACCCCCACCCCCATTCACAGAACCCCAAGCTTTCAGCATTATCAAAACAGTAAGAACTTGAAACACTTCAATGGTCCTTTAACACTAGGAAGTGTCTTTAAAATAATCTCACTTGAGGCTATTACATATATATATATATATATAATACGTTTATTTTTTACTGCATTTGATTAATATCTTCCACAAAGATCCTAAAAGCAGTATTCATCAACCAGAAATTGCACTCTTCGGTGCAGTCCTTATTTCAACCCCAAAGGTGGGTCAGAAGGGTTGTCACGCATCTACAAAGCAAAAAGCACATAACTGTAAACTATCTAATGATTAAGAAAAAGTAAAACATTTATATAAAATTCCCAAGCGGGATGCCTCTCTATTCCTTATGAGGCAGGAGTCACTGATAAACTCTAATTCTAGATTCTAGAAAATGCTGAAATTCTCCGCCCCAACACTCACAAGTCTTAAACATGGAAATTCACTCAACTCCTACTCACACGTCAAAATGAATATCCATTGTGTATATCTGAAACTATTCTCAAATACTAACAGAAATGTATATATATATACATCTTGAGCCTCCTTCTAACCGTCCTACAATACCCTTCAACATCCTCAGGTAACCTAGACGCAAAGCTCCGACAGACAGCTGCCCTTGGCCTAGGCCGTCCGGAACCAGGAGGGGGGCGGCGGCCGGGGGGCGCAAGAACCACCAAGAGACCAGATCTTTTTCCAGGGCTACTGTTTCCAAGCAAAACAACCCACGGCACTAAAGAGATGGCGATGAAAATTGGAGACGCTTTAATCCCGAGAGAAAGGGGTGGCGGTGGGGGGGGGGGTCGGGGGGTAAATGAAATCTCGAGAGAAAGGGGTGCGAAGGAGGAAACTAAGTATCCCATGCATCTTTCAGACCCACAAAACAACAACAAACCGTTGAGTCTGTGAGCACTTAGAAGCAGCAGATGGAGTCCCCGGGGCTGAGACAGTTCAGCAGAGGTACACCGTAGGTAGTGGATAAATCAATCGATGACGAGAGGGGAAGGGGATGCGGAGAAAATAAGCCCGTGCATGGGGGAGACAAAGCCCCAGGGGGTGATACAGAACCACAGAGAAAGGTGAAAGGGGACCCACAGGAGAAAGACAATGGAAGAACCATTAAGGCAGGAATCTGGTGCCCGGGCTGTGGTAGGTCACTGGGCTACCGAGAAGAGTGGAGCACAACAAAGGGGCATGGGAGGAAAGACAGCGGAGGGGAAGAGATGGAGATGGGACACGGGGCGCCACGGGTCGGACAAAGCGCCCAAGGCGGCGAAACAAAGGGCCGGGGGTAGAGAGTCGCAGGGGGCAGCGGGGAAAGACAAAGCGCCCGAGGCTGGGAGCACCAGCGGGGCGAGGCGGCGACGACGGCCGCGAGGAACAAAGCTGCACGGGGCCCCCAGGCAGGGCCCGCGGGAGGCGCGGAGCAGGCACGGCGCCCGCGGGCCCCGCGCGCCGGGCCGCACTCACGCCCGCACCCGGCGGCCTCGCCGCCGCCGCCCGCCCTCACGCGCCGGAGCCCGAGCCACAGCAGCTCAGAGCGGCAGCGCACGGCCACACGCCTCCGCCGCCGCCGCCGCGCTCGGCGCATGCGACGCCGCCCCCGCGGGCCTCCGGACGCCAAGCGCGTCCCGGCCCCCGAACCCGCCGCCCGCCACAGGCTGCCAGACGCCCGCAACTTTCCCGGTTCCCAGCGCTCCGATTCCCTCAGACTTACCCTGTCACAACAGGCGCCATCTTCCACAAACTCTCGCCAAAACTCCAACCCTCGCGAGATTCCCCCCGACGCCTTCGCTGGTCCCTCTCCCCCGCCCCTTCCCTTTTTCCTCACTCCTCTATTCCACCCAGCCCCCGCGCTCCCTTTCCCCTCGCAGCCGCCGCGACGAGCCAGATGCCTCGCGCCGCCCGCGGAGTAGGGGATCCTGCTCGCTGCCTTCCCTGGAAACCTACCCAAGCGATGGAGCATGCGCAAGCGGCTCCTCCGCGGGCGAGCCCTCCGTTTGGTCCATGGGGAGCGCTCCGGTTATCCGGGTTTTGGGACGCGCCTTGAGGGACGTACGTGGAGACAGAGGAAAACCGGAGGGGATTACTACGGGGACAGGGAATGGAGGGGTCAGGAGGCGGGGCCGAGGGGAAGGGAGGAGGGGTCCTGGGAAAATCGGCCGCGTTTCACAGGCCTAGATGAAACACCTCCTCAAATGGGTGTTTTCCAAGCGGCTTCCCGCTCACTCTGAGTTCCCAGCTCTTTTCATTCATTCAAACGTTCCCTGGGCGCCTCCTTTATGCTAATCTCGGCGTTAGGTGCCCGAGCATCAGAGGTGCCTGGGGTTCGGGCAAGTGACACGTCGGGAACTGTCTTCTCTCATTACACCTACATGCTAATGAGGAGGCCCTTCCAGAGCTCCTCAAACGGAAAACTTATGCAGTTGAGCTCTCTCGCCTTCGTGTTCTCCTTGGGTGTGAAATGAGGTCAGGCCAAGGCTTCTGGCAAAGACACCCCTAAAGGCCACCTCGTAGACACACGCCAGAACGCGGAGTAGTTCTCTCCAGATGGGAAAACTGCCTTAGAATTGAGAGCCACATTCTCCCACCTCCGAGTCGGGCCAGAGGCCCCGATCAAAGCTTCGGCCGCTCGCGTGCTGCGTGGCCTCCCTAGGACCGCAACGCAGCCGCCACGGTGTGTGAGCCCAGGTGTGTGGGGGGCCACTACAGCACAGGGAGCCGGGCCTCCCGAGGGGCTGGCACAGCGGAGGACGCTGCCGGCTGTTCGAATCGCGCTTCTGGCCGCCTGATCCCAGAAGCCCCCGGGCGAACCTGGCCCGGCCGGGCACTGAACAGCAAGATGCAGGGCCCGAACCCCGCCCCCTCCTCCTACCTGCAGCCCCCCATCTTTCCCCTTTCCTTTCCTAGAGATTCCCAGATCCAGCACTGCCTCCCGCAGGGAGCCCCAAAACCCGGAGAACTGGAATTCGCCTCCCGAAACCTGCTGAAGGCGCTGCAGGATTGGCGCGGCCGCGCGAGCGGTACTGCGCGTGCGCCAATGCAGGCAGTCCAGTCTCACGCTACACCTTCCCACCGCCTTCCACTACTCGGCTCAGACACAACACGGCCGTGGGAAATTTCCTAAACCTCGCGAGAACGCTCCCACTGTTGCCTAGGCTTTCGCCCCAAATCTCGCGGAGCCCAAGCAGGACAGGTGTTTGTCTAGAGCTCCGGGCGCCGTTCGTGCCGCGCGTGCCCAGGAGGCGGGAGGCGGGAGGCGGGCGGCGGGCGGCGGGCGGCGGGCGGCTGGCGGGGTGGGAAGGGAGCGGCTCGCCGCGGAGGCGGGGCGGGAGGGCGCGTGGCTGGGAGCACCGGGCGGAGGGCAGCGGGGGAGGAGATAGGACGTCTCTCACAGACACGCACACGCCCTGTAACGCTGGGTGGAAGACGAGGGGTGGGAAGCCTCGAAGGGGAAGCGAGGAGTTTGGAAGTCGCTCCCAGTGCGGAGAGTGAGAGGTCAGGGTCTAGGGCAGGAGGAGCCCCAGGCCGATCTCTCAGGGAGGTTTCCTGTCACGCTCCACAAGCTTGGTACTTTCCTAAAACGTGCTAGACGCCGGGCCCCCAGCCTCCAGGAGTTGACAGACAGCACCCAGAGTCGGGTTTGAGTCATGCCTTGAGTCACTTAGTCTGGCCACCACTTCGCTTACTTTGAAACAAGTTCTGATTCCCTTAGCTACTCTCCTTTAGCAATTGGTTGTTTTCTTTCTAATCTACTCGCTGGCCCTGTGAGCTGGGTAGACAAAAAAAAAAAAAAATAGCTGCGCGCTCACATTGCTGCTTTGTATAGATTCTTGCTCCCGTTTAAGGACACGATTTTTAAAATTTCTTCTCAGTCTCCTTAGCCTTTTGAAGTAATCCTACAAATCAGTTTCTGGTCTCTTTTTCCCTTTCACTAATATGGCTTTTTTTGCTTTCCTTCACCTTTCCATATTTTTGTTAAAATATCCCATTTTACAAATTGCTGTGGCAGGTGCTGTAGTGACTACTGTTTTAAATGCATCCCTTCCTTTTGGATCATTCATCCAATGAGTTCCTGATTACATTCTTCAACCAGCCACGTTTCAGATTGGCCCTGATGTGGTTTCTATACCAGCCTTAGCCTGGCATTATCTAGAAACTGGTGTCTTCCTGCTGACATCACAGCCCCGCAAATGTAGAGTTGAATTGAATTTTGATATTTGGAGGACAATGAGTTCTCTAATAGGATGAAATGCAAGTTTTTAAGTTGTCTTCAAGGTTTTAGGGATGTGTGTGTGTGTGTTTGCCATTCTTTTGATTATATATTCATAGAGGGGAAAAAAACAGATTTAAAAGCATTTAGTGCAATATCTCTGCAAGTCTGGTTTGGAACAGGATAGCTCAGGAGGAAGACAAAGCCCTTGGGGCACATATTCCTTGGAGCTGTCATCCCAAGAAGGTATTTCAGCCATAGCCTAGCCCAGACCACTGATCTATTTGGAATCATGGCCTTCTGAGAGCCCAGAGACCTTGGGAAGCCATGGTAACTACAAGTGTAATAATAGCTCCCCCTTCTTGCCCTAAAACGTGCTCCATCTGCAGCCGTCCCCCATCTGAGGAAAGGACAACTCCGTTCTTCCACTTATGTCAAGAACCTTGGAGTCTTTGCCTCCTTTCTCACTCACACCCAATATACAACTGGACAGAAAATCATGCTGGCTCCACCTTCAGAATATACTCACAGTCCAAATACTGTCACACTTCTTTGGCTACCAGCCTAGTCTAACCCATTTTATTTCCCACCTGGTTGAAGAAAGTACCCTGACTGGTCCTCCCTTCTTCCGTTTTTGCCTTCCCTAAATCGGTGCTAATAGAGCATTCTCAGTAGCCCTCTAGATCTCCCCCACAACTTTCCTATTTCACTATGAGGACCTAAACAGTGTGGCCTACTACCAAACCCCCTGACCTCTCTGCTCTCACCTCCTCCTCTTCCCCTCACTCCATGGCTTCTCACTGGCTGCCTTTCTTACTGTTCCTGGGACACACCAGGCACACTCTCAACTCCAAGGCTTTGCTTTTTCCACTACCCGGAATGCTATTCCCTCAGACACCATATAGCTCATTCCCTCACTCCTTTCTTCTCTGCCTGATGTCACCTCCTCAGGGAGGACTTCCCTCACACCCTTCCCAAGGGACTCCTATACTCCTTACCCCGCTTCCTGCTTGACTTTGTCCATGCCACCTGTCATTAACTAACATAACATATATCATACTTGTGTGTTGCGTTAACTCTCTGCCTCCTTCCATTGTAATGTAATCTTAATGAGGGCAACGACTTTTGTCTATTTTGTTCATTACTCAAGCTTTAGCTGCTAGAACAATGCCTGCTGCATTGTATTTGTAGAATGAATGGGGTATCTTCCACTTGAGGGCAGAGTAAAAATGATTCTGAAGACTCACTAAGCCTTCTAGGGTTCAAAATAATATTGGGGCTAGACTAGTAATGGGTACCCCAGTACCAGCCTACCTAGGGAGGAGAAAAAGGCCTATAGAGCAACCACCTATCTTGGTTTTTTACAAAAAGAAAAAAAAAGTCTTCTGGGTTTGACCAGTAGTTGAGGCTGCACTTAATTTTAAGAGTTTACTTTACTCTCCATTTTAGAACCTCAAAGAAAAAACAACAGAAACACCACTATCAGGATGAGTTGCTAGCAGGAGTGAAAATGGATATAATACTTATGGAAAGTATATTAGTTTGTTCTTTCACTGCTATAGAGAGATACCTAAGACTGGGTAATTTATAAAGAAAAGAGGTTTAATTGGCTCACAGTTCTGCAGGCTGTACAGAAAGCATGGCAGCATCTGTTTCTGGGGAGGCTTCAGGAAGCTTTTATGGGTGGAAGACAGCAAAGCAGGAGCAGAGCAGGAGACTTACATGGAAGGAGCAGGACCAGAGAGGGTAGAGGAGGTGCCACACACTTTTAAATGACCAGATCTAACGAAAACTCACTCATTATCAGGAGAACAGCACCAAGAAGAAAATCCACCCCCACGATCCAGTCACCTCTCACCAGGCCCCACCTCCAACACTGGGGGTTACAATTCGACCTAAGATTTGGGGGAAGACACAGATCCAAAGCAGATCAGAAACCATTTGAACCCGGAAGACAGGGATTGCAGTGAGTGGAGATTGTGCCACTGCACTCCAGCCTGGGGACAGAGTGAGATTCTATCTCAAAAGAAACAAAACAAAACAAAACAAAAAAACTGGTAACGAACATCAGGAGATGTCTTTAAAAAAAAAATTACATATTCATAGAATGAAAGAGTGTATTTATTAATAAGCAGAGGCTGCTTTTTATGTACTTATCCAGAAAGATCACAGAGTTTAAAAAACTGCAGAACAGATATATATCTGATATATATGTGATATATATATCACATATATATCAGATATATATATCACATACATATCACAGATATATATATCACATATATATATCACAGATATATATCACAGATATATATATCACATATATATCATATATATCACATATACATATATAATATATATATCAGCTATATAGCTGATATATATATCATATATATAGCTGATATATATGATATATATATCATATATATCACATATACATATATACATATATACATATATCATATATATCATATATATATATATCTGTCATATATATGTATATCTGATATATATCATATATATCATATATATCATGTATCATATATATCATATATATGTATATATGATATATATCAGCTATATATGTATATATGATATATATCAGATATACATATATATGACAGATATATATATACATATATATGTATATCTGATATATATATCAGCTATATATATGATATATATGATATATATATCAGATATATATCTGTTCTGCAGATATAGATCTGATATATATATATCTGATATATATATCAGATATATCAGATATATATATATCATATATATAGCTGATATATATATCATATATACATATATATATCAGCTATATATATGATATATATGATGTATATCAGATATATATCTGTTCTGCAGATATATATCTGATATATATATATCACTGTTCTGCAGTTTTATATATATAAATATAGATATATGTATATCATATATATATCATTCATATATACTTACTTTCCTATATGTGTCTAACATGTCTCTGGAAGGACACACTAGAAACTGACAATGACAGGTCGGGAGCAGTAGCTCACACCTGTAATTCTAGCACTTTGGGAGGCTGAGGCGGGTTGATAATGATGTCAGGAGTTCAAGACCAGCCTGGCTAATATGGCAAAACCCTGTCTCTACTAAAAATACAAAAATTAGCCAGGCATGGTGGCGCGTGCCTGTAGTCCCAGCTACTCGGAAGTTGAGGCAGAAGAATCGCTTGAACCTGTGAGGTGGAGGTTGCAGCGAGCCGAGATCGTGCCACTGCACTCCAGCCTGGGTGACAAACGAGACTCTGTCTCAAAAAAAAAAAAGAAACTAACAGTGACTGCCTTCTTATAAAGGACGACAGTTGGATGATGTAGGTGAGGGAGTGGCTTTCCTTGCAGTCTACTACCTTGGATCCTTTGAATTTTGTACCATGCATGTATTTCCTATAAATACATATGTGTAAAACATAGAAAGGAAGGAAAAGAAAGAAATGGAATAATTGTGCAAGAAGATAAAAATTGTTTCCTTTCTTCTACTTTAGTAGAATTATTTTCTAATAGAAGTTATGATTCCAGCTTGGTGGCTCACACTTGTAATCCCAGAAATCTGAGAGGCTGAGACTGGCAGATCACTTGAGCCCAGAAGTTCAAGACCAGCCTGGACAATATAGTGAGACTGTCTCAATAAAAAACTACAAAAGTTAGCTTGGCATGGTGGCATATGTCTGTAGTCCCAGCTACTCAGGAGTCTGAGGTGGGAGAATCGCTTGAGCCCCTGAGGTTGAGGCTGCAGTGAGCTGTGATTGCGCCACTGCACTCCAGCCTGGGCGACAGAGAGAGACCCTGTCACCTGTCATACACACACAGAAAAAAGTTATGTATGTGACCTATCATCTTGGTAGAATTAAAACAGCAGAACTGGCTCATGGTTCAAACAGCATGGTAAGAATACCTACCACTGCAGTTCAGGTATCATCTTGGTATTTTACAAAAATAGACAGCACAAAGAACCCAACCTCCAAGGACTCCCTGTCTAAGAGAATACACAGAGCAGTTGCAGTGCAATTCTATGCTAGAAAAGAGATACAAGAGTTTAACAGCTTGGGGATACAATGAAGGAAGACTTAACTTTTGCCTCATGGGCCCCGTCTATCTAGAGATGACTTTTGAGCTGACTGATTGCAGTGGGAGTTCAGAAGACAAGAAGAGGGGGAAGCATGACAAGCACAGGAAACAGCCTGTTCAGCCTCTGAGGTGTGAAAGAGCATCTGCTATTCAGGGGAACTCCAGGTGGGGGGTTGATGCACACAGAAGATGGAAACACATTCTAAACAGGGTCATCAGAAGGGCCTGGTAGAGCTGTGGTCCTCAGAACTTAGTGGGCATCAGAATCAATTAAGGACCTGAGTCCCACTCCTTAGGACGCTAAATGAGTAAATCTGGACTGAAGCATTTACAGCAGGTATTTACAGCAGGCTGCTCAGAGATTCTAATGCAAATTGTCCATGAACTGAGCTTTAAGTATTTTTTTTTTGTAAGACAGGGTCTCGCTCTGTTGCTCAGGTTGGAGTGCAGTGGTGCAGTCAAATGTCATTGCAGCTTCGAACTCCTGGGCTCAAGAGATCCTCCCATCTTGGCCTCCCAAAATGCTGGGACTTTCTCACTAAAGGGGGTAACGGCACATAGTTTCTTTTTTAAAAATCAATAAATGAAATATTTAAATAGTGAAAGGGATGAGTTTGGAAGCCCCTAGATGCGTATCCAAAGGCATGCGAAGCAGCTAGTGGCTTGTGAGAGGGACATTACAGTTTGCTGTGGTGGTTTAAACACAGTGACACATTTTTTTTTCTTGCTTTTTTTTTTTTTTTTTTGAGACAGTCTCGCTCTGTTGCCCAGGCTGGAGTGCAGTGGCACTCTCTTAGCTCACTGCAACCTCTGCCTCCCAGGTTCAAGCAATTCTCCTGCCTCAGCCTCCCAAGTAGCTGGGATTATAGGTGCCCACCACCATGCCTGGCTAATTTTTTTGTATTTTTAGTAGAAATGGGGTTTCACCATGTTGGCCAGGCTGGTTTTCAACTCCCGACCTCAAGTGATCCTCCCACCTCCGCATCCCAAAGTTGCTAGGATTACAGCCATGAGCCACCATGCCTGGCCCCACGGTGATTTCCCTTCAACATTGCTAGCTGTGTGATCTTAGACAAGTTGTTTAACTCATCAGTGCCTCAGTTTCTTCACCTGGAAAATAGAGATAATAGCTTCTAATTCGTAGGATCATCAGAATTCAAAGTATTACTGTTTAAAGTACATACAACAATGCGATAACACAATCGCTATAGTAGCGTTAGTTGTTATTATTATTCAACAAGCCCATAACTTGCATTCATCTCATCAAAAGTGTTAAAAAAGCATGTCACAATGGCCTTACTTCAAAAAGCAGTGTCAGTTGGGCACAGTGGCTCATGCCTGTAATCCCAGCTCTTTGGGAGGCCGAGGTGGACGGATCATGTGAGGTCAGGAGTTCAAAACCAGCCTGGCCAACATGGTGAAACCCCACCTCTACTAAAAATACAAAAATCAGCTGGGTGATGTGGCAGGCGCCTGTAATCTCAGCTACTTGGGAGGCTGAGGCCGGGGAATCGCTTGAGCACAGGAGGCAGAGGTTGCAGTGAACCCAGATCGCACCACTACACTCCAGCCTGGGCGACAGAATGAGACTGTCTCAAAAAAAAAAAAAAAAAAGTTAAAACAGCCAAATATACTGATGATTTTATTTCAATTGGTGTTAATTCATTTTTTTATCATATCCCACTCAGAAATGACAGTATCATTATTATTGTCATTTAATTTCCAGGAGGATCACATGTCCAAAAGTTTGGAAAACTCCCATAGCTGATGGGAGCCTCTGAGGATACAAAGCGGGGTTTCTTGTTATCAGATTGTGCAGGGGCTCTGTGCCTAAGACGGCCTTACTGTTAACTCATGTTAGAAACTAGAAGCTGCTCACTCTACAAATGCTTAACTCATGTTTTTTTGTTCATCTTTATGCTTCTCTTATATTTATAACATTATCTCTGTCATTTTCTGCCATGTATTAATCAAGGTTAATAAAATGTACCAGAGACTGAAAGAGTGCCAAGAAGGATTCCATCAGACTCTGCAATTTTATATAGAAAATAAGTTCCAATTCCAGGACTAAAAGAAATAAAGAAAACACTGAAAATGAATCACAGCTTTAGGAGAACTTGAGAAACAAAAATAAATAGTCACCATTTTCTGTCCAATTGTGTTAAATTTTTCACGGGATTCTTTGGCCCTGGCAATTTGAGTTCTTTGCAGGCCCGGGTTAAGTTTTGCTTAGCTTGCTAACATGTGCAGCAGTTCAAGAAGGTAAAGCAAGAAAATGAATGGGCCATTTACTCCAGTGATGTGGAACGTGAATGGAATCAAATGCACATTTGGTGAAAAGAATGTGTACAAATCTAATAATTTGTCAGAAGTTTTTGTAGCTAATGTAATTGGAGGAAAATGTTTCCATGTGTGATTGATAGATTTTGTTCTTTTTATAACATGAACAAGTTAAAGCCAGTTAACACTACCTACACAAGAAATGACAACTCCATATGAATAATAAAATTCCAGTTATCTGTTTGTAAGGGAATATACTTAAATTTTAATTTCCTAAACTTTCTTCCTTTTTCATGCATCATATATTGCAGTGGTTTTTGGTTCGGTGTTAAGCCAATATTAAACATCCATAGTTTTTAAAATGCAGCTGGGGTGTGAATGAAAGAACATTGAATAGCTTCACCACTAGGACTTCCACCACTAACCACATTCCCAACTTTGGGCAAGTTTATTTTTTCTCACCTGCAAAAGGGGAATATAAAACCTATTACATAGGGTTGCTTTGATAATTAATTGAGGTATTACATAAAAATATCTGGGTACATAGTAGGCACTCAGTAAATTTCTTAGGAAATTATTTTACCCATACCCATGTTCAGTTTTCTTATCTATTGGACAAATAATACCTGCCTTAGAGGTTCATTGCATGAATCAAATTAGATAATCACAGGGCACGGTGGCTCTCGCCTGTAATCCCAGCTTTTTGGGAGGCCAAGGCAGGAGGATCACTTGTGCCCAGGAGTTTGAGACCAGCCTGGGCAACACAGGAAAACCCCATCTCGGCAAAAAATACAAAATTAGCTGGGAGTAGTGGCATGCACCCAGCTACTTGAGAGGCTAAGCCCAGCAGGCCAAGGCTGCAAGTGAACCATGATCACGCCACTGCACTCCAGCCTGGGTGACAGCAAACACAAGACTCTGTCTCCAAAAAAAAAAAAAAAAAAAGATAATTATGGGGGTAAGTAAATTGAAAAAATCCTAAGTAAAATCATGGTATTTAATTTTGGTTGGCACAATTGTTTTTGAGAATTTGACTGTGGTTATACAGGAAATCAATAGTACAGAAAAAAGATCCCTTTATTTTCTTCTCTGGCCTGTGTTACTATTAACCTTGAACACAGATGGCCTTTATCACTTTTTCAAAGAAAGCCTACTGGAAAGGTTTCATTCTTTGCATCTGTATTGCTTGGTATCATAGATAGTGCAATGATAAGGATCAACTTGTAGATATAACCTTTGTGGCTAGCACCCTTGTCCAAACCACACTAAGGACTTAGAAGATCCACTTTGGAACCTGTTTATTCAAGCACTGAGGAATACTGACATAGCAAACAATTCACATCTTGTTAAGTACCTAGTTTTGTGAAAGATAGCTGACTAACTGATAATCCCCTTGAACATCAAAAGCAAAATTCTACATTGTCTCTTTCAATAGTTGTTGCTGTAATTAGGTCAATTTTTTAATTTTAATTAATTTTTAAAATTGTTATTGTCATTATCGCAACGTATGGAAATTTAAAAGAAGAAACTTGTGAAATTACTGCAAGAAAAAAATCTCTAAGGTAATTTCTAATCATGCAATTAATAAATATTGAGCACATAACTTCATTTGATACAATAGGTCTGTCTGAAGTTTCATCTCAATCTAATAATGATGTATTTTATTTGTAAAATGCATTAGAGAAACTCTATTTAAAGGAATCTTTAAGACTCCATGTTAGATATTATAACTTGTATTATCCTGTGCTTTTGCTACTTAAATTATTATTTTGATGACTAAATTCTGTCATGATTAGCATCCTGTAGAAGGATGGTTAATATAATGAATTATATTTAGGTGTCATTAATATTCCACTAATGGATAAAAACATTTCTCAAGATCTTAACTACGAATCACTTTTCATCTAAGTACTTTGGAAAAATTTAGAAATTGATGCATGCTTTTTTTTTTCTGCCAGCTTTCCAAACACGTGGCCTAAATTTTACCCTCAGAATAACTTTTGACTTCAACGAGAGTTATAAACTATCATCCGGGAGAAGCATTTGGCTCCTACTTTTCTCAAGCCTAAAGTTCTCCAGAAATGTTCTTATGAGATGCAAATCTGATTTTCATCATGCAGTTTTACCTACGTAGCATCATATTTTCCTTTACCAGCAAACACTGAGTATTTTATTTTTAACCAGCACAGCTATATCTGTATTTGCATGATCCTTTCCAACTTTCCGAAATAAGCAATGAAACACAGAATCTAGGCAAAAAAAAAAAAATTTAAGAACTGAAAAATGACTTCTGAAAAACAGATTGCATAGAGAAATATTTAGTATAGAGGGTTTTCAAAAGGTTGTATGCCCTTCTAACATGCAACTGCTTTCTAGTTAAAGGGATGCTATTATATATTATTTCCAAAGTGACAGTAAGTATGACTGAGTCTCAAGCTCCCTCACAGACATCAATCATCTCAGTCAGTCCTCAGGACAATGCTGCGGTCAGTAATTTTATTCCTGTTTTTACAGATGTGCCTTAGAGCGTGTAACTTAACACAAGTTATTCTCCTAGAAGCAAGATTTGTGATTGTCAGTGAGTTCTTTATTTTTTTGGCTATAAAATTTTAAATTTTTTATAGCCTGGTGCAGTGGCTCACACCTGTAATCCCAGCACTTTGGGAGGCTGAGGTGGGCGGATCACGAGGTCAGGAGATTGAGACCATCCTGGCTAACTCGGTGAAACCCCATCTCTACTAAAAATACAAAAAGTTAGTCGGGTGTGGTGGCACGCGCTTGTAGTCCCAGCTACTCAGGAGGCTGAGGCAGTAGAATCACTTGAACCCGGAAGGCGGAGGTTGCAGTGAGCCGAGATTATGCCACTGCACTCCAGCTTGGGCGACAGAGCGAGACTCTATAAAAAAAAATTTTTTTTAATTCTTTTTATTATAAATTGAAAGAGAATTTTTATGTGAAGTACGCAGAGTATCAAATTATAATTTTAATAAAGTATTTAAAGTTATAAAAATGATTTACAAAAGTGTAAATGATAAGGAATGCAAAAAGATTTATTTTAAAATATATTTTAAATAGTTAATATATTTAATTTTTTTAAAATCCTACAAACAAGTAACAGCGAGTGGCTGAGAATAGGTGACCAAGACAGGGGCTACTGAATTTTAACCCATTTGAATTTTCTAACACATTTATTATTTTAAAAAATAATTATCCAAAGAAATGATAAGAAAACTACAGACCAATGCCCCTTATAATATAGACACAAAATCTTTGATAAAATACTGGCAAACACTCAACAAACTAGGAATGGAAGGGAACTTTCTCAATCTGATAAAAGTCATCCATAGGAAACCCACCACCAACATCACAAGAATAAAGCAAGGATTTCCACTCTTACCAATTCTATTCAACATGATATTGAAGGTTTTAGCCAGGATAATTAGGCAAGAAAATGAAGTAAAAGACATCAGATTGGAAAGAAAGAAGTAAAAGTGTCTATGTACAAGATCTTGTCAATATACAAGATCAGATGACATGATCTTGTATATTGACATGATCTTGTACACAGAAAAATTCTAAGAACTCACCCAGGCGCAGTGGCTCACGCTTGTAATCCCAGCACTTTGGGAGGCTGAGGTGGGCAGATTGCCTGAGGTCAGGAGTTCAAGACCAGCGTGGCCAAAATGGTAAAACCCCATCTCTACTAAAAATACACACACACAAAATTAGCCAAGTGTAATAGTGCATGCCTATAGTCCCAGCTACTTGGAAGGCTGAGGCAGGAGAATCACTTGAACCCAGGAGGCAGAGGTTGCAGTGAGCTGACATTGCACTCCAGCCTAGGTGACAAGAGCAAAACTCCATCTCAAAAAAAAAAAAAAAAAAGAAAAGAAAAGAAAACTGTAAGAACTCCACTAAAAAATTATTACCTGTACCACTAACACATATATTCAGCAAAGTTGGAGAAGATTAATATAAAAGATTAATATTAAAAAATTGTATTCTATGTATTTTCAGTGAACCACCTAAAAATGAAACTAAGAAAACAATCCCATTTTCAATAGTGTGAGTATCAAATATCCAGAGTATCAAATTAAATAAATAAAGTACTTGGGAATAAATTTTTAAAAAGAAGTGCAAGCTTTATGCTCTGAAATCTACAAAACACTGTTGAAAGAAATGTTAAAGGATCTAAATTAATGGAAAAGCATCCCATGTTTATGGATCAAAAGGTATTATTATTAAAATGGCAACACTCACCAAATTATTCCACAGATTCAGTGCAATCATTATCAAAATCCCTATTGGCCGCTTTGTAGAAATTGACAAGGAGAGCCACAATTTTATGGAACCCAGAATAGCCTAACAATCTTGAGAAAGAACAAAGTTGGAGGATTGAGAGTTCCCCATTTCAAATGTACTACAGAGCTACAGTAAACAAAACTGTGTGGTGCTGGGTAAGAATAGACTTACAGATCAAATGAATAGAACTAAGAGTCCAGAAATAAGCCTTCACATTTAGGTCATTTGATTTTTGACAAGTGTCAAAAGAATTCAGTGGGGAAAGGAACAGTCTTTGCAACAAATGGTGCTGGCTGGAACAACTGGATATCTACATGGAAAAGAATGAATGGCCCCGTAATTCACAACAAATTAAAACATTACCTTAGATTGTAGACGTAAATCTAAAAACCAAAACCATAAAACTCATAGAAGAAAGTACAGGGGTAAATCTTCATAACCTTGGATTAGCAATGATTTCTTAGCTATGACCCAAAAAGCCCAAGTAACAAATGAAAAAATAGATAAATTGAACTTCATCAAAATTTAAAACTTTTGTGCCTCAAAGGACACTATCAAGAAATAAAAAAAAAGGCAACCTACAGAATAGGAGAAAATATTTGTAAATCAAATATATCTGAAAAGGATCTAGTATCCAGAAGATACAAAGAATTATTAAAACTGAAAAATAAAAAGACAAATAATTTAATTAAAAATGGACAAAAGATCTGAAAAGACATTTCTCCAAAGATGTGCACATGACCATTAAACACATGAAAAAATATTCAATATCATTAGCCATCATGGAAAAAGCAAATCAAAACCACAATGAGATACCATTTCACACCTGCTAGTGTGGTAATAAGCAAAAAGACAGATAATGACAAGTGTTGACAAGGATGTGGAAAATTGAAACCCTCATACATTGATGATGAGAATGTAAAATGATGTAATCATTTTAAAAAGGAACCCAACAGTTCCACAAAAGGGCAACGATAGAGTTACTGTACGACCCAACAATTCTATTCTAACATGTAAACTTAAGAGAACCGAAAACTTGTCCATACAAAAACATGAATGTTCATGGCACCATTATTCATAGAAGCCCCAAAGTGGAAGCAATGCAGATGTCCATCAGCTGATGAAAAAATAAAAATATCTAGAAAATAGAATCCTATTAGGTTATAAAAAGACATAAAGTATGAAACACACCACAACATACATGTACCTTGAAAACATGCTAAATGAAAGAAGTGAATCATGAAAGATCTTGTATTGTGTGATTCTGAATGTCCAGAAAAGGCAAATCTATAGAGACAGAAAGCAGATTAATGGCTGTCTAGGGCGGGACAATGTGTATGTGGGGATAACTGTGAAAGGATGTAGGACTTCATTTGGAGTGATAAAAATGTTCTAAAGTTGATTTTGGTGGCAGCTGCACAACTCTGTGAATATACTATACACTACTGAATGTGCACTTTAAGTGAATGAATTATATGGCATGGGAAGTGTACCTCAATGAAGCTGTTAAGCAAAGACAGGAGAGACAGCAGAAATTTAACTTTATTCAATTACATACTTGTTTTTTATGTAGTATTTTTAAAAATAGACACATGGGTCTGACTGTTTTTAGTAGACATTTGTCCCATGCAGTATTTGGGACATATTTATACTAAAAATTAATTTTTTAGTCATCTGAAACTATTAAAAAATTTAAGTGGACATGCTACATTTTATCTGGCAACCCGAAATGCACAGAGAAGTAAGACTCTCTCTAGCCAGGATCTCCCAGTGACCTGGTTGCCCTTTCAAAAGAAAATCCTATTACCATTTTCTCAAGTATCTTTCCAGGATAGTCTAAACAACCGTCTTTTACAGCAAGCAAAGTTGTTAGCCCCAGCACAAAATAGAATCTGAAAAAAAGGATCTCATAGAAGGATATCTGTGTTTTTTATTTGGACCTAGAACAGTTATCAAAGGAATTTAAACAGAGACCATGTGATGCAGGAGAATGGCTCAGATCTTAGTTCATACCAACTGGGAATCCTTGGGTATGTTCCTTAACTTCTGGGATCATTTGCAAAAGGAGGATAAAAATACTCATCTCATCCATTTGTTTAATAATAAGTAACACATGTAACATACATTGCAAAATGCCTGGCACAAAGTAGTCATTGGATCAGCAGTCCCCTCCCTGTTTGGATGTTTTAGGGTGTTCATCTGTAACTTTCTTTCTTTCTTCCTTCCTTCCTTCTTTTCTTCCTTCCCCCCCTCCCCAGAGTTTTGTTCTTGTTGCCCAGGCTGGAGTGCAATGGCACGATCTCGGCTCACCGCAACCTCTGCTTCCCGGGTTCAAGTAATTCTCCTGCCTCAGCCTCTGAGTAGCTGGGATTAAGGCGTGTGCCACCACGCTGGGCTGACTTTTCATTTTTAGTAAAGACGGGATTTCACCATGTCGGCCGTGCTGGTCTTCAACTCGTGACCTCAAGTTATACCCGCTTTGGGCTCCCAAAGTTCTGGGATTATAGGTATGAGCCACCACGTCCAGCCAAATTCCCTTACTTTGAAGTCACTCCACATAACAGTGTTTTCCCCAGACAAAATAAATACCAGGAACTAGGGGAAAATGCTCAGTTCA